>JAAGKR010013278.1:0-12374 GCA_011419295.1 Clarias macrocephalus
ATACACACTCACACACGCCATACACACACACACACGCCATACACACACACACACGCCATACACACACACACACGCCATACACACTCACACACGCCATACACACTCACACACGCCATACACACTCACACACGCCATACACACACGCCATACACACACACGCCATACACACACACGCCATACACACACACGACACACACACACACGCCATACACACACACGCCATACACACACACACACACGCCATACACACACACACGCCATACACACACACACGCCATACACACAAAACACACACACACAACACACACACACAACACACACACACACAACACACACACAACACACACACAACACACACACAACACACACACAACACACACACACAAAACACACACAAAACACACACACACACAAAACACACACACACACAAAACACACACAAAACACACACACACACAAAACACACACACACACAAAACACACACACACACAAAACACACACACACACAAAACACACACACACACAAAACACACACACACACGTGTAGAGTTTGTGGAGGTGACGCTGTGGCAATGACACCAACATGAAAACCTCAAACGAACCGAAACTCATTTATCTTTTATTAAGGATAAATATCTTCTAATAATATTTATGTGTTGTAACAAACAAATAAACAAACAAACAAACAGTCTTCAGTAAAGTCTCTTGCAGAGTTGTCATGACTCCCACTCCTGAGAAAGAGTGCTGGAGAAAGAGACAAGACACAAAGAGCAGTAGGCTTATTCATTTTGTGTGTGCGCGCCACACACACACACACACACACACACACACACACACACACACACACACACACACACACACACTCTCTCTCTCCCTCGCTCCCACACACTCTCACAGAGGACTCCTTTCATTCTGGCCCAGGCGCTGCAGGCGCTGCCAGGTACAGATGATAGAGAGAACCCGAGAGAAGGAATGTGAGGAATAATGACCGAAAAATGCAGTGTGTTACAACCGAACCTGCGCGCGGTTCAGACCTCTTCACTCCGCTATATCCATTGAGAAATGTTGCATAAGGACCGCGACGCCGTAATGGATCCCGGCAGCACTGCGCCAGAGAAACACACCGACTCGAGAACACCGCTGCTTTGTTCACACGCTTGCTTACACCATCGCCTCAAACATAGTGAACGTGAGAGGAAAAAGCAGGACGGAAATAACAACAAATAAAACAGTTCGGGCTCCGAAGACGAGGACACGTTTTGTGATCTAAAATCAGAAAGATAAAACTCTCAATGAGATTTAAAATTATCTAAAGCACCGTCTGCTGTAACTATGTATCCTTTAACCCTGAAACAAAGGAACACAACATCGCACCAGTGTAGCCTGTAAATCTTCAACAAACAAACTAAATCAGCATAACAAAGTCTTCTTAAGGAATGTCATGACATGTTAAAAAGTGTATCAAATGTAATAATGTAACACATCAATACACTGGCTCAACCTGTACCAGTGTAACTTATTATATATAATAAATATAAATGTAAAATTAAAGTACTTAGTAAACTGTTACTTAGTAAAATGTGCAACATTACAACAGTATCGACCCGTCACGCATAAACAAAGTTGATTACATTAATTAAACCTGGAAAATGATAACAATGTAGCCTGTACCTTTAAGACGTAACCTGTAACACTGGTTACATAACTTGGCCCACTGCTAAGCTGATGTAACCTGCAACAACGCAACATGCAATGTAATAAAGTTACCAATATAAGTTTAACATAACAAAGCAACGTGTAACAATGTAGCAAACCGCTAAACTGATGCAACTCATAAAGCTACATCAATTACAACTAAACCAATGCTAATAAAACAACATATCCTGTAACAATGCAACATTGTAATAACGTTACCAGTATAAATTTAACATAATGTAACAGTGTAACACACTGCTGATGTAACCCGTAATAATGCAACATTACAACAACAAATACTTATATTACTAAAACAACATATCCTCTAACAAGGCCACGCTTACCGGTATAAATTTAACATAATGTAACGTAGAACAGTGTAACAAGCATGACGTAGCCTTTACCACTAAAACGACGTACGCGGTAACAATGCAACATCATCAAAACGTTACCAGGATAGATTTAACATGAACTACGTAACCTGTAGCACTGAAACTGTGTAACCTGTAACAATGTCACGTGTAACCATATAAAACCGACCTTAATGAAACCACACCACACATATTTTAAACCACTGAAACGATGTACGCTTCGGAGCCAAAAGTATGTGCACCCCTGACCATGGCACTTCGGATTTTGCAGTGCGCCGGGTGGTCCGTGGCGTACTTTCGGCCGTGGAACGTGTAAATGTATCAGCTTTTGTCGTCTAAAAATAGTCGGAGCGAGCGCGGAGGAAACGCCAAGAGAAACAGAGTTGTGTTTAATGCTGCACTTCTCTCCAGCTGAGCGTTTCCTCCTGAAGGTCAGTCGTTATAAAACGCTCCATATATCCGTTATTAAAGGAAAAAAGAACCACACACACACACACACACACACACACACACAGGCTTAATAATCACTCTTTCTAAATCCCACACAAGGTCAAATGATAACATTTACTTGAAAGAAAAAAAAAAAAAAACAGGAGTGTGTTTGAATAATTCAGATGCTCTGTGCTACACACCAGCCATTCTGGGAAATAACGACCGTTCATCGAATCCATGCCGAGCTCTAAACCGCCTCCGGTGACTCGCCCGGGCTGCTGCTCAGATTGATTTATTCTTCCCGTATGGCCTTTTATGGCACCGAGGCCTAAAATGCACCGATCTCTCTCCACGCGGCTAATATCAACGTCTGAACGGAGCGCCGGAGGAAAAAGGTCAGCGGTCACGTCTAGCGTTTCCCTTCACCCGAGTTTAACATCGTTCAAAATCTAAAGCACCGTTCATACTCAGTTAAAAGCCGCAGTTAAAAGCTCTGCGTTTTCCTCCTCGAGTGGCGCGCCGGTTTAAGCCCGACTGCGCAGACGGGAATGATGCGCAGACGCGTCTCACACGGCCGTGACGTTTATATTTATGACCAAATTAGCCATAAAAAGCAAAAGGTTTACAGCAAAATGGAACTGATCTGCTACAGTAGGAAGAAAACCCCAGCAGGGTCAAACGCAACGCTAAGCATCCTGGGTTATAAATGATTATAGGTTCTAAGTTTGTCGATGGATGTAGGTGTAGATAATGAGAAAGGGGTAGAACATCATCTAATATTAGCTGGTAAATGCACATTTCACTTTACTTACTTTTAGATATATTTTACTGTTTTTACATATTTTTCCTGTTGCAGTTTCTCAGATTCTTAAACCTTAACTACTTTGAGGCTAATTTTTAACCGATCGTGCCGAAACAACTCGCAGGAGAGCATAAACGGAAGCGTTTGGAAGTGAAAGTTTCTTTAAGGTGAAAGAGAATCATGACTGGTGACGAGAGACGGATGCATCAAAAGTCGACCATCAGCTGGAAAACTCATAAACGATTACAGTTTATGCTACAACTAGCTGAATTTGCATAGATTTTACTCCATCACACCTTGAAAGTTCTGACCTGAGGAAGCCTGTGAAAATGGCAGAGCTGGGTTGGCACGTCCATGGTTGTTTTTCTTTTGGTTGAAATTGCATTAAATTTGTTTTTGCTTTATTGTATTTTTATTTCAATAAAATCGTCGATCACCAGCTAACTCCCCAACAATGAGCTAATCGGAGACTTCTACAGTCGTGTCTAAAAGTACAGACACACACAGAGGCGTGCAAACCTGTTCATCTGGTGAACAACTGCTCACTGGTGCACTTTGTTAGTAATAACAGAAGAAAACGAGATTAAAGGGGAAACTATTTACGCCATGCACGCGGCATCTGATGCTAATCAAAACAGAATCGATCAACAACGCCCTTCTCATTTTTTTTGTTCGCAAATTTTTGGGATTCTGCATATTTTGCATCCCATTTTTTTTTCTTGTTACAGAGGTGAAACACACACACACACACACACACACACACACACACACACACACACACACACACACACAGAGTAAACAGGTGTAACCACATGGTGCAGAGCAGAGCTGCAGAGTCAGTGTTGCTTCCTCACGCTGCAGATACAGTAATCGCGCGGATCTTCACACACTGCGCCTAAACACACACACACACACTGTACGCTGAGTAAAAGAGAAAAGGGAACAACTGAGACTGAAAGACAAGCAGACACTAACGCTTTCGCTGTGATGAGATGAGTCAGAGTGTTTGCGCGTTTCACGTCCGTACGTGAGCACGTGTATAATGACTACGAGAGCGCGGAGGGGCGGCGACGAACGCTGCATACCGATGCCAGGCTCAGACGCTCCCTTGGCGGCTCTCGTTAACGACTCTGGAGTGTGTAACATCGCAAGCTTTATTTATTTATTTATTTATTTATATAAAATCATCTGAGCCACGGAGAATCACGCTGGCGTATGTGAACGAGATTTCTTATGAAAGAGAAATAATTAGCTCAGACTCTCAGAGCACGCGCAGACTGATGGGGGCAGAAAAGGCAGACGCTTAGTTGTGCCAGACTGTTTCATAGTTTCACGCTGATGTTCATCACGAGGTTTATCCACAAAGAATAATCACAGAAATCCTCTTCACCACGACTCCACACCACATCTGAGCCTGCGACTTCCATCTCAGTAGTCCGACGCATTAACCCCTCATCCACCACTTGACCTGTCCATCACCTTACGTCACGTAGCGCCTTACAGTTCAAGTTTAAGTGAACGTGAATTATGCTGTGGTGTGGTGTGAAGAGGCGGCACGGTGGCGTTGTGGTTACTGCTGCAGTCTCGCACCTCCAGGGTCAAGGGTTCGATCCAGGTCTCAGTGTGTGTGTGTTTGTGTGTGTGTTTGTGTGTGTGTGTGTGTGTGTGGGGGCGTGGAGTCTGCACGTTCTCCCCGTGCTTGGTGGGTTTCCTCCCACTGTCTAAAGACATGCAGGTTGAGCTAACTGGAGTTCAGGGGGAGCCAACTTCATTTTAACCTTTTTTTTTCCCTTTAGATCACTTTAAGCTAACGTTCAGGGTTGGCTAGATGGAGTCTCCAATCAGGGTAAGATAACTGGAGGGGGTAAGCTAACTTTATTTTAAGCTTGCTCACTTTAAGCTAACATTCAGGGTAAATGTTCAATTTAAGCTAACTCCAGGGTAAGCTAACTTGCGGGTAGGCTAATTGAAGGGTAAGCTTTTTTTTCCTTTTCTTTTTTTAAGCTCACTTTAAGCTAACATTCAGGGTAAGCTAACTGAAAGGGGGGAAAACTAACTTCATTTTAAGCTTCATTTTTTTTTAAAACTAATTTTAAGCTAACATTCAGTGTACACTAGTTGGATTTTCCAAATTCAGGGTAAGCTAACTGAAAGGGGGTAAGCTAACTTCTTTTTTTAAGCATTTTTTAAAGCTCAATTTAAGCTAACTGAAGGGTATGTTTTATATATATATATATATATATATATATACACATTTATAAATTCCTTTTTAAGCTCACTTTAAGCTAACATTCATAGTAAGCTAACTGGAGTTTCCATTCTTAATTTTAAGCGTTTTTGTTTGTTTTCTTAAACTCACTTTAAGCGAACATTCAGCTGGCTTTTCCATTCAGGTTTAAGCTAACGGGAGTTTCCATATTCCCTGTAGTGCGAGTCCTCTGGGACAGACTCCAGGCCTCGCGCGACCCTGAGCAGGATAATCGGTGTACACAGTGAGCGAGTGATTCGAGGACAGAACACCTCAGCTTATAGCCTGATAGCCTGAAGCACGCTAACTACCCTGCAATACGATATCGCTCGACATTAGCTTACACTGCTTCTCATCCTGGGAACTGAAACACGTGACTGTGCAGAAGCTTTACCCAGCGCGCAAGGCTACCAGCTTATTATTTCATGCACTAGCATCTGACTGGGGTTCCTGAAACAGTGCCACTGACCCAGCACTCGACTGAGAGGGAGTTAGACGAAGGCAGAAGACGCAATATAGGAAGGAGGTCCCCTGTAATAACATGACCTCCGCTAAACCTCTTGTTAATAACGTGATCACACACACACACACACACACACACCCTCCGAGAAAGTCCAAGTAAAAACAGCTTGACGCGAGGCGTGAACGCGGAAAATCTGAGCCTGACAGAAAAAGGAAACGGCCAGCACCCATGTTTTTTTCGGTTGCGACATGTTATTTTAATCACATCTGACCAGCGTCATGTGTGTGTGTGTGTGTGTGTGTGTGTGTGTGTGTGTGTGTGTGTGTGTGTGTGTGGAGCGAGCTGACCGTCCACCAGGCCATAGTCATTTCCATGTCAAATTCCCCAGTATGGAATATCCAAACTATGTCTCACAGCCGCCATGTGACGAGACAAAGTGCTCTCAATCAGATGAGTGTAATATCACTCGTACACAGATTGTTTTGTAGCTTGAAGCTTACGCTCCTATAATCTCTCTCTCTCAGAAAAAAAATATATATAAATAAATACCGCTTAGTATCTCATTTTGATTCAACACAATGAAATGAGATTTTTAGTTAAGCCTGACCCAAATATGAAAACTTTTTCAGTGATATTATAGGGCTAAAGGCGACGTGAAGAGCTCAAGTGTATGTTTTATTATACTGACGAGCGCTCAAGTATATTCATCCGGCCTCTTTAATAATCTGACGCGATCCGCAATCGATTAACAAGTACCTCTCCCTTTCGCGCTACCGCTCGCGTGCCGGTTTATTCAAGTACCGCGAGAGCGACGTACTGAGAGGAAACAAACACAATCGATTCCAGCTGCCGTAAAAAAAAAAAAAAGAAAGAATAAGAAGGGCGTACCGTGCATACTTTATTAATGTTCTTACATAACTAGACAATACAATACAATTCACCAACTCATTTAATCGGCCTAATTCACTTAAGAAAACTCGCCGAACCCAAATTACTCGCTCAACCTACTCACTTCCTGACCTACTTCTTTACTCACCAAGCTTTTGCTTACTAGACTGACCATGCTAGCTTTCGAACCTGAAGCTTTCCCAGGTTACTAACTTAAACTTACCTCCATCACCTCCCTACTTGCTTACACCAGAGAGAGTCGTGCGTTTCAAGTAAATCAACATTTACACCATAAACCAGAGAGATGGAAGCGCCGCGGCTCGATCCAGTTATTCATGGAGATTCTTTTGTGGTTCTATTTTTAAAAAATTATAATAAATTGGCAAAAACTAATTATAAAAAAATATTAATAACTTTTTAACCTAAACATAAAGCTTTATTAAAAATTAAAAACTTATATTTGATGGAGTAAAATATTGCCATTGCTCTACAATCCTGCAGGGGGTGCTCTCTAAATTATTTGTGTGAAAGGTGTAACAACATCTGAAGAAAATAGTACATCAAATTCATGTATTTATAATATCATGATACTTAAAGAAGTTGAATCGGGATACTGTGTCGGGAGGCCCCTGGCGAGTCCTGTTCCCTAATATACAAAGGGCTTTATTGGCATGTTGTCCTTTAAGCTGTGTAGCATCTTAACCGTTCCTGATGACCTGACTAGCCTGTCTGTGTTACAGCAGCTCTTGCATAGCAGAGATTTCACACCTAGGTTATTTGTTTGTAATTTGTAGTTAGTGAGAGCTGAGGGAGACGGCCATCTTGCTCAATCTTAACAAACATGTACTGACTTTACCCAACACACACACACACAACACACACGTGCACTTGATGTTGTCGTTTATCGTCTTTTGTATGGTGCGTGAATAGTTTTGTTTCTTTACGTTGTTCATCTGCCTCGTCTCGGCTAGTCAGCTACGTAGGCGTCTTGGTTAGCTAGTTAGTTCTGTGCATGTATGTAGCACCTTGGACCTGGAGGAACGTTGTTTCGTTTCTCTGTGTGCTGGACTGTACAGCTTTAAAGTGACAACAAAAGCCTACTTGCCTTGACCACCTGACCTCACTAACCTGTCTCCCTAAAATAACAAAAAAAAATTTATTAACCCAACGTATAGAAAACCGCCCAATCTGGCGACACTCTCGCTTGACGAGAGAAAAATCTGATTGGCTCTCGCTCCTTTCACACTTTGAACTCCGACTGCTCCCTCTTGTGGTGTATAGATGAGCGCAGACTGTACGCGAGCTACGGAGCAGTAACGCTCAAAATAAAAATTGCTAGTTAAAATATTCGTAATCTGCTAAATCGCGGACGGAAATTCATTGATTATTGATTTATTACTAGCATCCCTATTATCAGCTCATTCTCGGGGACGTCCGAGAGTACGAACAGATGAACAACCAAAACACGCTCACCAACTTCACATTACTGCCATTAGATATTTGCTAAACTTGGCTCCTTATTTCCTTTCTTAAGTTATTTGGCATATCCACTGTGTTGTATCAGCGTCACCTTCTGGTCTTGATCTTCCTCATCTCAAAGGATTCAGTTCAAATCCTCCTGTTCTAATCCCGTCGGCCTTAAAAAAACAAAACCCATCAAATACTTTTCTTCAAGTCTTTTTGCTTCTTTTACTTTATAAATCACTTTCACACGTTACTAACTTACCCGTGCTCACTCACATCTGTTGCAGTAATTAAAGACATTTGAAAACCTTTCTAATATGACGAGATCTATTGGAAGGAGTCTCCAGTTTCAGCTGTGCAAACGTAGAGTTTCTCTCTAACATATCCGGCTGTAACATTTGTATTTTTTTTGGTCTGATTAACTTATAAGAGGCTGCTGAGAGCACGAGTGTTTACAGCTGCCATTTCTTCCCCCTCTGTGGGTCGTTCCACGTCAGATTAGCATCACTAATTATTTTTCCTTTCTTCGCTCCGCTCTCCCTTTAACATCTGTCCGGCTGCTTGGTCTGTTTCACACCAACGCAGCGGCGTCCTGCAGTAAGAGGAAAGAGGAGTTTTCTGTATACAAACACCTCCTCCGCCATGTTGGAACGGGAACGCCACACTGACCTCGACTCTTCCTTCAGCTCGAGCAGAAACGTGCCGAAGTTCATCACCGCTCACGGGGTCCCTGCGCCGCCGGAACGGTCCGCGTCTCCTCGTGAACTTTCTCCCTCAATACTGACTTTTTAACAGATAGAGGAAAAGCAACCGTGACTCATGCGTGAGCTTCATACTGTGGCATGTTCTCTCTCTCTCTCTGTGTGTGTGTGTGTGTGTGTGTGTGTGTGTGTGTAATCTCAAACTCTTGCCCCATTTCTGCTTGACTGACTCAGGAATTTTCCACGAATTTGTGTGGTGGTGAAGGTTTAGGGAGAAATTCTGGTTCTAAAAAAACTAAACTAGAAAAACAGACCGAACAAGTATTTTAAAAAAATGAAAACAAATCACTAAACAGAAATATATATAGCGCATGTGTACGAAAAAAAAGAAAATAATATAATAAATACTAACAAAACAATTTTCAAGAAAATGATGCACGTCAAACCTTTAAAAAATAATTAAAATGTGTTAAAACTGAATTAAGATCAAAGAAAGAAATAAAGACTTTTGTAAAATGCATTACAATTTCTTTAGCTTGTCAAAAATTCCAGTGAAGTTTGTTTTCTTACCCTATATAATTGCAAAAATATTAATTACTATTATTATTATTATTATTAATACTTTAGTCAGATGACTCAGTAAATCAGCCCTGACTTGGTTGGTACTAGTCAGTAGCAGAGCTGCGATTTGTCTCCAGCAGCTTTAATTCTTACAGCTTTTGAACTACTCGCATTCCTTCCCAGCTTACTTCCTAAAATACTTTCCCCCTCACCTTCCTTCATCACACACCTTGATTACTAGAAATAGCTAGCTAGGTTTTTAAACCTTAACCTTTCCCAAGTTACCTCAATCATATTCGCCAGAGAAAGTAGAACTTTCCAAGTACTGAATATGTATGGCATAAACAACAGAGATGAGGGAGGGGGGAAAAATCATGTTGCGATTCATGTTTGTTCACACTGACTGTGACATCAACTTTTAGAATGAAATTTAAGTTTATATACTTGTGGATGTGAAGTGCGAAAATGTTGCTGTTCCTCTATAATCCTGCAGGTGGTGCGCTTTAAATTACTTGCTTACTTTAGGGTTAAAACTACTACAAATGTCTCACATATATCAAAACGCTGTTTCACTTTGTGTCTTCCGTTCCACACTCCAGTCCAGCAGATGGCGGAATTGCACCAATCGTCCGTAAAAACTAAAAGAAGAAGCCAGCATTTGAGACGTAAGCGTTTTTGTGTCATCTACCTGTAAATGTGTGCCTCTTCACATTTACTAAAAATAAAAAAAAGTAGCTAAAATTCTAATGGGCTGTTTCTCCTCCTGAACTGCCGTTCCCTTTCCAACTCCGGACTGCAACAGCTCTCTCTTGTGGTGTACAAATGAACACACATGATCTACGGAGCAATATTGCTCAAAACAAACAGTACCAGTTCAGATGTCCCTCTCTCAGACCTGTCGTGGTAGGAACAGGAAATGCTTTAGAGAAAACACCAATGGTGATGATGTTAGATGTCTGACCCTGTCCTGTAACGAGGTGGCGCTGTTCTCCCTGCTCACGCCATGCAGCTCGCTGGTCAGGACTTTGACATGCACTGAGGAAACGATGAACCCGAGCGTTTTCACTAACGAGCAACACGCCTGACTAATTACCGGTTTATAGATGATGTGGAATATCTGAGGAGCAACTTGGCGCCTTTACTGAATCCTTCAACAAACAAACTAGCCATCTCCTTAGATAAATTTCAACACACACACACACACACACACGCACACACGCACACATACACCAGTTACCTGAGCAGTTGTGAAACATTAACAGTTGCTTTAAATGATTGGACTTATTACATCATAGCATAGTTAACTCCCTCTCGGTAACCCTGGACGTTGTCGTATTTCATCCCACAGACGGATGCGATGGCAATAAAAACCTGACTGCGCCTGAATTCATTACGGCAGTTTCATTTGTAGCGTTAACGCTAATGGACTGCAATTAGTCACTGTCAGTTATTTAGAAAACACAAAGGACATGCAATACCCCCCCCTCCCCCCCCACTCTTGATAACGAACACTGAACTCTCCGCAATCTGAATGAGATGTCACGTCTAAGAGTAGAGGACACAAATGAATGACACGAATCGCAAACGCATGGCTTCTTTAAATATGTGAACAGTTCCCAGGGGACACCATTTTATCATTTAACATGTTGCCTGTAGTTTTGTCTCAGCACGTGCAAACAGAGCCGTATCATACAGTGAGTGTACTGAGGAAGGCTACACAATATAGCACATTATTCAACAAGTACTGTTTAGATAGCGTGCAGAGAAACCCAAGCACAAGCCCCTCCCCCCTCAGAGGACGGCCTTTAATGCTACTGACTGCAGGGATGAGTTTAAAAAGACAGGACAGAGATGTGTATTTATGGTTAGGGTCAGAAAGTACCCGTGTGCTGCATTATATACATTATATGAGCTAGGAGAAACCTCTAATTCCACAGCAACCAATCAGAACACAGTTTAAAACCCTAATAATCCCACAGTAACCAATCAGAACACAGTTTAAAACCCTAATCCCACAATAACCAATCAGAACAGTTTAAAGCCCTAATCCCACAGTAACCAATCAGAACGGTTTGTAACCCTAATCCCACAGTAACCAATCAGAACACAGGTTATAACCCTAATCCCACCACGACCAATCAGAACCCAGTTTACAGCCCTAATCCCACAGTTACCAATCAGAACAGTTTATAACCCTAATCCCACAGTAACCAATCAGAACACAGGTTATAACCCTAATCCCACCACGACCAATCAGAACCCAGTTTACAGCCCTAATCCCACAGTTACCAATCAGAACAGTTTATAACCCTAATCCCACAGTAACCAATCAGAACACAGGTTATAACCCTAATCCCACCACGACCAATCAGAACCCAGTTTACAGCCCTAATCCCACAGTTACCAATCAGAACAGTTTATAACCCTAATCCCACAGTAACCAATCAGAACACAGGTTATAACCCTAATCCCACCACGACCAATCAGAACCCAGTTTACAGCCCTAATCCCACAGTTACCAATCAGAACAGTTTATAACCCTAATCCCACAGTAACCAATCAGAACACAGGTTATAACCCTAATCCCACCACGACCAATCAGAACCCAGTTTACAGCCCTAATCCCACAGTTACCAATCAGAACAGTTTATAACCCTAATCCCACAGTAACCAATCAGAACACAGGTTATAACCCTAATCCCACCACGACCAATCAGAACCCAGTTTACAGCCCTAATCCCACAGTTA
>JAAGKR010013279.1:0-12500 GCA_011419295.1 Clarias macrocephalus
TAGTGTTCTTGTAAAAGTTCTTGCGATCAGCTTTTTTTTTTTGTGTGTGTGTGTGTGTGTGTTAGATGGAGTGTGTGTGTGTTAGATGGAGTGTGTGTGTGTTAGATGGAGTGTGTGTGTGTTAGCTGGAGTGTGTGTGTGTGTTAGATGGAGTGTGTGTGTGTTAGATGGAGTGTGTGTGTGTGTGTGTGTTAGATGGAGTGTGTGTGTGTTAGATGGAGTGTGTGTGTGTTAGATGGATGGAGTGTGTGTGTGTTAGATGGAGTGTGTGTGTGTTAGATGGAGTGTGTGTGTGTTAGATGGAGTGTGTGTGTGTGTGTTAACTGGAGTGTGTCTCACAGACACCATGTCTAAAGGTGTTCACTGCACCGTACAGGTGCCCAATTAATTTAGTTTATTAATGAAATAGATTATTATATAATGTTATATGATACAACAGCGTGCAATGTTCTGTAGTTTAATCTGAAATTGAACTTAAACTACATTCATTAGCCATGTTTAGATTTATTCCATTAAAACTGTTTTCTAACTTCTTAAATGTGTTTATTATTATTATTATTATTATTATTATTATTATTATTATTATTATGTTAGTGATGATGTAGTTCATTGACGCTACATATTTCTATATTAAATTGAATGTTTTCATATTTTCAGAGACAGTAAGTATTTTGGGGGTTAATTTTAATATTTCTTTAATATTAATTTTATATTCCTGTAAAATATTTGATTTAAAAAATCATCAACGGAAAAATGGTGCATCTTTAAAGAGATAATAATAATAATAATAATAATAATAATAATAATAATAAGGGAAATATTTGCTGGTCCGATAATCAGATGATTAGAATAATGAGAGGAAATGTGTTAATCTGTGTTATCCATTTTTATTTTCATATTGTAAGTGATGATACAATTTTTTGTAGTTGAAATGAAAAGAGATAAGAAGGATATAAGAAGGTCATGAGCAGTTCTAATGGGTTATTCCACCTGTCATGCTGATTTCTGACACAGAAAGTAGAGTTCGGTGTTGCACTGCGCGTTGTTCCACAAGACTTCATCTGTGGAGTAAATGAGTGTTGAGTCAGACCGGAGACCTGCTGCACGTTTCTGCTCCGTGTGGAGGGTCGGCGCCACCCATACTTCATTATATTAATAATAATAATAATAATAATAATAACAGAGTCTGTGCTCGTGTCATTACCTCCGTAGTTCATTTCCAGGCAGCGTTCATATCCTTCTGGGTTGTTCGGCTCGCCCGAGTGCCACCTCGTGAAGTCAAACACAGAACCATCAGACCAGAACCACACGGTATCCTGAGAACAGACCGGGCCTGGGTCACTGCTTCGCTCCGATTAAACGTCTTACACGGAATCAGATTCTTTTTACATTAGATTCGATATTTTATATTGGAATGTTTGAAAACACATAAAAATCACATAAAAATCTAAAAAGAGACTGAACATAAAAAGAGACTGAAAAGTGGAATTCAGTCAAAAATCAGCTTTAACATCACAGATTATTTATTTTATCATTTTTATTTTTCATATCAGTTTGCAGAATGTGCTGCTGTTTGATTGATTTCACAGCTGTGTCAGAAACAGAAATCTGGATGGAGTTTAGATTCCTAAGCAACATGTCAGATGTGATGGTGGTGAGGAACATCTGTCTGAGGAACCTAAAGAGGAACCGGACTAAAAGGGAACCTTAGTGTGGTTGTAAAGACTTACACGAGTGGTAGAGTAAGGACACACAGTTGGGTGTGTGTGTGTGTGTGTGTGTGTGTGTGTGTGTGTGTGTGTGTGTGTGTGTGCAGGAAGGTCTGTGTGAGCAGAGTGTAAATAAAAGTTCTGGGAGGAGAATCAGGCCAGTCTTTAAATATGCTCCATTATTTTAAGAATAACAGAAATAAGAAGCAGGACCGCACCCAGATGGCGTTCTGAGCCCCGAGCCAGGTGCGCGTGTAGCTGCCAGAGACTCTCGTCATCCTCTTCAGGAAGGCCTGCGTCTGATTACTGTGTACGGACGCTAGGTTTCCTCCCAGGAGCTGACAGTAGAGCTGCCAAGAGACAGGACCAGGAAATGACCAACCGGCCAGAGTGGATCAACACACGGGTGGAGCAGCACACGGGTCATCTCTCAGCAAATCACTTCTGAATTCTAGTGTTTACGGCATCAGCACTACTGACTCTACTCTACTGACTCTACTGCCTCTAATCTACTGAATATACACTACTGACTCTAATCTACTGCCTCTACACTACTGACTCTACACTACTGCCTCTACTCTACTGACTCTACACTACTGACTCTATTCTGTGTCTACACTACTGACTCTACACTACTGCCTCTACTCTACTGATTTTACACTACTGACTTTACTGATTTTACACTACTGACTCTATTCTACTGACTCTACACTACTGACTCTACACTACTGATTTTACACTATTGACTCTATTCTACTGACTCTACACTACTGACTCTACTCTACTAATTTTACACTACTGACTCTACTCTACTGACTCTACACTACTGCCTATACTCTACTGATTTTACACTACTGACTTTACTCTACTGACTCTACACTACTGATTTTACACTACTGACTCTATTCTACTGACTCTACACTACTGACTCTACACTACTGATTTTACACTACTGACTCTATTCTACTGACTCTACACTACTGACTCTACTCTACTAATTTTACACTACTGCCTCTACTCTACTGATTTTACACTACTGACTTTACTCTACTGACTCTACACTACTGATTTTACACTACTGACTCTATTCTACTGACTCTACACTACTGACTCTACACTACTGATTTTACACTATTGACTCTATTCTACTGACTCTACACTACTGACTCTACTCTACTGACTCTACACTACTGCCTATACTCTACTGATTTTACACTACTGACTTTACTCTACTGACTCTACACTACTGATTTTACACTACTGACTCTATTCTACTGACTCTACACTACTGACTCTACACTACTGATTTTACACTACTGACTCTATTCTACTGACTCTACACTACTGACTCTACTCTACTAATTTTACACTACTGCCTCTACTCTACTGATTTTACACTACTGACTTTACTCTACTGACTCTACACTACTGATTTTACACTACTGACTCTATTCTACTGACTCTACACTACTGACTCTACACTACTGAAAAAAGCTAATCACTCTTTACCTCGGCTTGAACCCATGGTTTTGATTCTGCTATGTATTTGTAGCACTTTTTCCCAAATCCTGACCAACCACTGGAACATTTGTTTTCAGCTGTAAATAATAATAATAATAGAAGCAACAACAACAACAATAATAAAAGTAATAATAATAATCATAATAACAATAAAAGTAATAATAATAACAATAATAATAATAATTATTATTATTATTATTATTACAACAACAATAATAATAATAAAAGTAATAATAATAATAATAAATGTAATAATAATAATAATAATAACAGAGTGATTTGACTTACGTCTAGCTGCATAAGCAGTCAACGCCAGAGAAACAAGGACAAACACAGCCAAATATTTCATTCTAGTAAAAACATTTGGGGCAAAAAGAAAACAATATTAATGATAATATAGAATATATGAATCTACACACAGAATAAGAGAGAAAAGCTTTGTGATGTGTATAAAATGTAAAACGTCATACGTGGTTAGTCAGCAGGACCGTCACAGCACTCAGCACTCAGGAGAGGGTCAGGTGAAGACGTCTTCAGGGTGAAACGCAGCTGCAGCTTTTATACTTTAACAGTTTTTATAGTAAAGCAGCCGACCAATGAGGAGCGTCTCACACACTCCAGGCTATATTGGGTAAAAATCTTCTCAATATCTGAATGACTCTGTGCTTTTTGACTTCCTTGGTGTTCTGGCTAATGGAAACAGTGCAGCAAAGTGTGTGTGTGTGTGTGTGTGTGTGTGTGTGTGTGTGTGTGTGTGTGTGTGTGTGTGTGTGTGCGCGCGTGTGTGCGAGTGCGCGTGTGTGCGTGTGTGTGTGTGTGTGTGCGTGCGTGTGTGTGTGTATGCGCGTGTATGTGCGTGTGTGTGTGTGTGTGTGTGTGTGTGTGTGTGTGTGTGTGTGGCACTCATCAGGAAGACGAGCTCAGTACTGGTCGCTCCCCTGGAGGGTTTGGAGCTGGTTGTGGAGAGAAGGATGTTACACAAACTGTTAACCATCCTGGAGAACATCTCACCTCCCCTCACCTCCCCTCCACAACCTGCTGGATAGAAGCTTCAGCTCACAGAAGCTTCTCTGTGACACAGAACGCTACAGCACGTCTTCTCTGCAGTTCGACTTTACAATCAGTCTGTGTCAGGAGAAGAATCTCCGTCTCATATACTTTCTGTCTTCACTGCACTGCGGTCGCACCCTTCATTCATCACATCATCTGTTCATTACTATTTGCTGGTTACATACTTGCTGCTTCATTCTCTACTCCTGGACTTGCTGCTGCACCTGATGTACACTTCATTCTCACCTCTATATACAATCATCATGCACGTGTACATAGAAGCAGGATTTTCATATTCATGTATAACAGTGCTCATTAATGCACCTTAATTTTACCTTCTTTTGTTCCTCCCCATTGTAATTCCAGTTTGCTGCTTAAATGTTGTATATTATGTGAACTGGCTGCTGTAATGATAAAATTTCCTTCTGGGATAAATAAAGCACTCTATCTATCTAAAGATAAAAGTCAGGTCACATTATTATTATTATTATTATTATTATTATTATTATTATTATTATTGCTAAACTGGATGAATCCTCAATGTTTTCAACTGATAATGATCAACTGACTGGGAATTAATTTTAAACCCTATAATTTTCTACTCCAGATAAACAACGCTTTAACGATCAACATTAATCATCTCTTTTAAATTCTGCTTCATGTTTTACTTTTAAACATTGAGTTTCGAATTATTTTTAGAAAGAAATTAACAATTAACAATAATTTACACAAAAATGTTCTTTATTGTTCATATATTTTGCACAATATCACACTATAAAGCCAGAAGTATGTGCACCACTGACCATCACACACACATGTGCTTCTTCCCCAAATACACAGTTGTACAGAACATCTGTGTGCGCTATAGTGTTACAGCTCTAAGAGGAACTTTAACTGTAACTGTAACTGTAACTTTAGATGGTCTTTCTGTTCCATCAAGTGCAACAGTAAAAGACCTTGGTGTGATTATAGATTCCAGCCTTTCGTTTGAAGCACATGTAGATAATATTACCAGGATAGTTTTCATTCACCTTAGAAATATTGCCAAGATAAGAAACATATTGTCACTAAATGATGCAGAAAAACTAGTTCATGCCTTTATCACCTCTAGGTTGGACTATTGTAACGTCTTACTGTCTGGTTGTTCAACTAGGTGTATAAACAAGCTTCAGTTAGTCCAGAATGCAGCAGCGAGGGTCCTCACTAGAACCAGAAGATACGAGCACATCACCCCTATCTTATCTACACTGCATTGGCTCCCTGGGAAATTTCGCATAGATTTTAAGATACTACTTTTGACGTATAAAGCACTAAATGTTCTCGCGCCGCAGTATCTGAGTGAACTGTTGGTGTCTTACGATCCGCCACGACTACTTCCATCAAAGAATGCAGGCTGCCTGTCAGTACCACGTATTATTAAAACTACAGCAGGGGGCAGAGCTTTTTCTTACAAAGCCCCAAAGTTATGGAATAGTCTTCCTATTAATGTTCGGGACTCAGACACAGTCTCTCCTCTCCTGCTCCCTCCTGAGCTGCCAGTGATGCAGACCCCCTCTGTCCTCTGGACCTGACAGCTGCTCTCTGACTGCAGTCTCTCGATAGTTCAGGACTGGAGTCTCCTACAGTCTACCTGAGCCTCCGATAACCAACTGGACTCCATATGAACTTAAACACGTCTCCTGTTCTACTGAACTTCCAGCCTCCTGACACACAGTATGAGGTCAGATCAATCCCTGCTCTCCGTTATCACCCAGATGAGGATGGGGTCCCTGCTGAGTCTCATCATTTTTTCTTTTTAAAAGTGCTATACAGAGTGAATTGATTTGCACTGCAGGACGACGCCTGTGAGATCCACAAAGTCAGATCTGATGAACTGGAACTGGAGCCTCGTCAACATCCCGATATCAGTGTCTGAGCTCAGTAATGATCCTGTAGAATGTGTGAATGAACACACACACACACACACACACACACACATACACACACACTACAGGGAATCTGTGAATGCGAATTAACCTTGACTGTGGAGGAAACCGGAGTATCCAGAGGAAACCCACCACCACAGGGAGAACCTCGACCCTGGAGATGTGAGGTCAGAGTGTTAACAACTACACCAGTGTGCTGCCTCCTCTACTAACTCATCAGTGTTATACAAAAAAACAACCTGGAACTGTTTGGTAAAAATGTTATAATAATATATATAATAATTTTCATCCATATTAAAACATAATGTCTCAGAACAGTTGAATCTTAATCTGAACACAAGTTTGGACTGTTTGTGCAAATTCATAAACACAGGAGGGAATGAGGAACTGAATGTGCTGTGTAACGCCTGACACTGAGCCTCTCATCATGATGTGACATTCTTACAAAAAATGTGTTTATTGGATTTGTAGAAAAAAATATATATACATATATATATCCAGCTGTGACCTCCAGCTGCAGAGAGCAACACCGTTTACATCAAGCTCCTTCCTGAGGATCTCTGCGCCCGGGTCACCAGAGTCACCAGAACCACCATATATAAATAAAGTCACCAGAGTCACCAGAACCACCAGAGCCACCAGAGTCACCAGAACCACCATATATAAATAAAGTCACCAGAGTCACCAGAACCACCAGAACCACCAGAACCACCAGAGTAACCAGAGCCACCAGAGTCACCAGAGTCACCAGAACCACCAGAACCGCCAAAGTCACCAGAGTCACCAGAGTCACCAGAACCACCAGAACCACCAAAGTCACCAGAGTCACCAGAGCCGCCAAAGTCACCAGAGTCACCAGAGTCACCAGAACAACCAGAACCGCCAAAGTCACCAGAGTCACCAGAACCACGCCCTTACTCACCAAACAATGCACTGAACTCTGATGTAGAAAAGATTAACAGGAAAAAAGTTGTGTGTGTGTGTGTGTGTGTGTGTGTGTGTGTGTGTGTGTGTGTGTTTAATGTGTGTGAATGTGTGATCTAACCTCTGTTATTAATATTTATTTATTTATATATTATTATTATTTATTATATTATTATGATTATTATAATACAGTAACAGAACTTCAGGAATAATGTGTTTCACTTTGTAGTCTGAGTTTTTTTAGGGTAGTTGAGTAAAAACATCTATTGATATTGTTGTTGAACTGAAGCCTGCAGCTGTGAATCAGCGGAACCTCGCGGGCGGAGCTCAGTGTGTTCGGGGTCAAACTGATGATTCAGCAGCTGAGTCAGTGTGTGTGTGTGTGTGTGTGTGTGTGTGTGTGTGTGTGTGTGTGTGTGTGTGTGTGTGTGTAGTTAATGATCACCTGTGTCATTACCACACACACATATCTGAGGTCAGGGACAAAAACAAGACACACTTCACTTTGTGTGTTTAAACACTTGAACATGTGATTATTCCATTTATTTTCTCTTTTTTTAATGAATCCAGAAATAATCTTTATTTATTAATTTATTATAAATATAAGAAATGATGCTATATTATATTACATTATATTATATTATATTATATTATATTATATTATATTATATTACATTTATTCATCTTTATTTCCAGCATTTAAATGATCATTTTCATATAAAAACATCACAGTTTCTCATAAAACTTCATAAAATATTCGATTTTCTCCGAAACCTTGCCGTCGTTACCATCAACACTGCAACTGAACAACAGAGGATGCAGAGCGTGTATCAATACATCAAACTTTTTTTAATAAAAAATCTAATATAAATGGATATAAAAGAATAATAAATTCTTCAAGTTTTCATTTTTAAACAAATCATCAGAAATCACACACGGATTGTTTAGATCTGAACGTTGTGTATTAATGTTGTTTGCGCTGCGTGACTGAACACTGTGTCGCCACGTTTCCCACTAATGACCCCGAGCTGCTCTGATTGATTGTCCTGAGTTAATAGTTACCCAGACGCCCCCTCGTCTGCCCCGGTGTGTGTGTGTGTGTGTGTGTGTGTGTGTGTGTGTGTGTGTGTGTGTGTGTGTGTGTGAGGATTGTATAAATAGGGACTCGGAGCCCTGCGGTGTGTACAGACGAACAGACGGACAGACGGACAGCAGGGTGACGATCTGTGCTGTGTGTCCTGCTCTTTATCATGAAGCTTCTCCTCTTCCTCAGTGTGTGTGTGTGTGTGTGTGTAGCGCTCGCTCAGAGTTTAAGCAGTGACTACGATGATGAAGATGTGAGTAAACACTCCCGGCGTTGTTTATGCTTTTCTGCATCTGCTCAGAAATAAAACATTTATTTTGTCTCTCTCTGTGTCTCTGTCTGTGTCTCTCTGTCTCTCTGTCTCTGTGTCTCTCTGTCTCTCTGTCTCTGTCTGTGTCTCTCTGTGTCTCTGTGTCTCTCTGTCTCTGTCTCTGTGTCTCTCTGTGTCTCTCTGTGTCTCTCTGTCTCTGTCTGTGTCTCTCTGTGTCTCTCTGTGTCTCTCTCTGTCTCTCTGTCTCTGTGTCTCTCTGTGTCTCTCTGTCTCTGTCTGTGTCTCTGTGTCTCTCTGTGTCTCTGTGTCTCTCTGTCTCTGTCTGTGTCTCTGTGTCTCTCTGTGTCTCTGTGTCTCTCTGTCTCTGTCTGTGTCTCTCTGTGTCTCTGTGTCTCTGTGTCTCTCTGTCTCTGTCTGTGCCTCTCTGTCTCTCTGTGTCTCTGTGTCTCTCTGTCTCTCTCTGTGTCTCTCTGTGTCTCTGTGTCTCTCTGTCTCTGTCTGTGTCTCTCTGTGTCTCTGTGTCTCTCTCTGTCTCTGTTTCTCTCTGTGTCTCTCTGTGTCTCTGTGTCTCTCTGTCTCTGTCTGTGTCTCTCTGTGTCTCTGTGTCTCTGTCTCTCTCTGTGTCTCTCTGTCTCTGTCTGTGCCTCTCTGTCTCTCTGTGTCTCTGTGTCTCTCTGTCTCTCTCTGTGTCTCTCTGTGTCTCTGTGTCTCTCTGTCTCTGTCTGTGTCTCTGTCTCTCTCTGTGTCTCTCTGTCTCTCTCTGTGTCTCTCTGTGTCTCTCTGTGTCTCTGTGTCTCTCTGTCTCTGTCTGTGTCTCTCTGTGTCTCTGTGTCTCTGTCTCTCTCTGTGTCTCTCTGTCTCTGTCTGTGCCTCTCTGTCTCTCTGTGTCTCTGTGTCTCTCTGTCTCTCTCTGTGTCTCTCTGTGTCTCTGTGTCTCTCTGTCTCTGTCTGTGTCTCTCTGTGTCTCTGTGTCTCTCTCTGTCTCTGTTTCTCTCTGTGTCTCTCTGTGTCTCTGTGTCTCTCTGTCTCTGTCTGTGTCTCTCTGTGTCTCTGTGTCTCTGTCTCTCTCTGTGTCTCTCTGTCTCTGTCTGTGCCTCTCTGTCTCTCTGTGTCTCTGTGTCTCTCTGTCTCTCTCTGTGTCTCTCTGTGTCTCTGTGTCTCTCTGTCTCTGTCTGTGTCTCTCTGTGTCTCTGTGTCTCTCTCTGTCTCTGTTTCTCTCTGTGTCTCTCTGTGTCTCTGTGTCTCTCTGTCTCTGTCTGTGTCTCTCTGTGTCTCTGTGTCTCTGTCTCTCTCTGTGTCTCTCTGTCTCTGTCTGTGCCTCTCTGTCTCTCTGTGTCTCTGTGTCTCTCTGTGTCTCTGTGTCTCTCTGTCTCTCTCTGTGTCTCTCTGTGTCTCTGTGTCTCTGTCTCTCTGTGTGTCTCTCTGTCTCTGTCTGTGTCTCTCTGTGTCTCTGTGTCTCTCTCTGTCTCTGTTTCTCTCTGTGTCTCTCTGTGTCTCTCTGTCTCTGTCTCTCTCTCTGTGTCTCTCTGTAGGATGTAAAACCACCAGTGGTAAGTCTGATTTTACTTCTGATTTAATTGAATTAAACCAATAAATCGAGAGATTAAAATGTCTAATATTCGTATCTAATGAATGTTAGATGAGTACAAACCTGTATCCTGTATGTTTAACCTGAGCTGTAAAGGACTGAATTATAGCTTTTACAGTAAAGCTGTAGACAGAATGCAAACTTATTTCTAAGACTGTTTGTTTTTTCCTTACACCAGATTTTACCGTTAACATGGAAGCTTCAAGCGTTCCTCAGATCTGTTACTTATTTTAGTTTAGAAACTGGACGTTTGCAGACAAGCCGCTGACCTGCATTAATCCATTTCAGCTCCATAATTATTAAACTTCTCTCTCTTTTTTTCTCTGCAAAGAAATCCAGCAAACTAAATGATGATTATTTGATGTTCCTTAGCGTAAAGTCAATGTGACAGATCCTCGAGGTCACAGGCCTCTAACCCGAGGTCGTGAGGTCTACACCCCCGTCGCCGCCCCTCCTCCCGTCAGCGGGCGTGGCCAGTATGGCCCACGTCCCACCGCGGCTACGGCGAGTCAGGTTCAGGAGGGGGGTCAGGAAGTCGAGGAGCATGGAGGATGCGTCCACGCTTCAGAGACAATGGTACGACCTGTCCTCTAACAATTACACACGGTTATTCTCCAGGAACATTTCCACCCCGTGTCCGAGACCGGGGCGTGGCTAGATACAGGGGCGTGGCTAGAGACTCTGGGCCGCCACCCTGAACACTTTTTAACTTGCATAGCATTTTCAGGGGCCACAAGTCACTCAGGGGCCCTTAGAGTCTTCATTACCTAAACCCACATGTTCAGATTTCACTCAGGCAGAAGATAAACGTAAGCTTGTAATCATTAACATATTAAATGGGAATCCTCTCCAAACCACTAGGGCCTCCAGTACACACCAGTACACACACCTTCATTACTGTGCTGTGTAAAGTTTAGAGGTAAAAATGTTGAACCCACTGGATCTTTCATTGTAACATTGGCTTTTCTAAGCTTACAGATTCCTGAGCGCCTCACACACACACACACACACACACACACACACACACACACACACACACACAATGTACTTCTGAGCTCTGATACCCTGGTATTATTAGACTGCTAAATATATTTTAATGCACGTTATGTTTTAGTGAAAAAAAAATCCAAATTCATATGGACCTGTGGACGAGTTTGTATAATAAAACCATCCAAACCTCCTGACGTAATC
Organism: Clarias macrocephalus; assembly: GCA_011419295.1. Lineage (NCBI taxonomy): Eukaryota > Metazoa > Chordata > Actinopteri > Siluriformes > Clariidae > Clarias > Clarias macrocephalus. The sequence goes on from JAAGKR010013279.1 coordinate 11,264, forward strand.
ACAGGGTTGATCTGTGTGGAGGCAGACGAGGTCTGATCCCTGCTGGTTTCTGTTCCCCCTTCAGGGTATCCTCTGTCCTACAGGCTGTGAACTGAAAACAGCTCTAGTGAAGCAGGAGCGCGACGTTAAACCCACCGTGGCTCAGCTGAAGAGAGACGTGGAAACTCTATCACAGACCTCCAACTCGGTCTACAAATACGTAGTGGAACTGACCTCAGAGGTCACCGAGAGGCAGAGAATCAACGACGGTAGAGTTCTGTCATCTTCTAATTCTCACTCAGATCTTGATCAGAAGTGAAGCTCCTCCTCTCGTGAAACATTAGACATGTGCTGAGACACTGGTCCTGATGAGGGCGAGACGGACCACACCAGCTCGCTTATGTTTATTTCCTTTACCTTTGTAGGAAACAACGACTTGGTTAGTCAGTACACAGATGACCTGGAGACCCAGCATGTGTTCGTGAAAGAATCGGTGGATGTGACGTTTCCACAGAACATTAAAATCCTTCAGGGGGTGCTGGACAAAGTGCGCGAGAAGATTCAGCGTCTGGAGAAGGCGGTCGCGGCTCAGACGGAGAAGTGCGCCCAGCCGTGCGTGGTGTCCTGCCCCATCCCCGTGGCATCTGGAAAAGACTGCGAGGATATCTTCAGGAACGGAGGAGAAACTTCTGAGATGTATCTGGTGCGTCCAGAAGCCTCACAGCCAGCGTTTAAGGTCTTCTGTGACCAGACGACACAGAATGGAGGTACGGCGTGAGGGGAAGCAGACAAAACGCTGGGAGTATTTTGGGTTTGTGCTGTGTGTAGCGTCACTCCCATGAGAAACTCTTTACATCCTGTCCTGTCCTGTTCTCAGGCTGGCTGCTGATTCAGAACCGTTTGGACGGCAGCGTGGACTTTGGCCGGCGATGGGACGATTACAAGAAAGGTTTTGGAAACGTTGCGTATGATGTTGGAAAAGGTCACTGCGAAACTCCTGGTAAGCTGTTTTTCAGTAAAGGTTTTATCCGCTCTTAGGGGCCGCGTGGTGGTGTAGCGGGTTGTGTCAACGCCTCAGAGCTTCAGGGTTCTGATCGAGTCCTGAGCTCAGGCTGGGTCCAGGCATCTCATAATAGACTCCAGGACCAGAGATCCCCTGATCAGGATAGAACATTTAGATAAAGATGAGTGAAGGAGTGAGATGCATGTGGGTTTTATGTTTTTGTCCTCCAGTAAAACCTCCTGACATCTAAACTGT
>JAAGKR010013280.1:0-14326 GCA_011419295.1 Clarias macrocephalus
TGTGTGTGTGTGTGTGTCTGTGTGTGTGTCTGTGTGTGTGTGTGTGTGTGTGTGTGTGTGTGTGTGTGTGTGTGTGTGTGTGTGTGTGTGTGTGTGTACTAATGCTGCAGAAAAGAACAGCTCAGTATATTATTACCTATCAATCATGCCGATGCAGTCCTGAAGCCTGGGCCCGGTGCATCTGAAACACAGAACAGAGGAAATAAACCAATACAGAGAAAATAGAGGAGCAAATGTAAATGAGTGCTGTGATCATGTTTACACCGTCTCTCCATCCATTCATCCATCCATCTGTCCACCCACTCATCAGCCACCACTCCATCCATCCATCTACTTATCAATCTATCCATCCACACACTTAACCATCCATCCTTCCATCCACCATCCAATCAACCACCTACTCATTCATCCATCCATCCATCCATCAATCAATCAATACATCCATCAATCCACTCTTCCAGTCATCCATCCATTCATCAGTACATCCATCCACGCACTTAACCATCCATCCATCTATTTATCCATCAATCCACCTTTTCATCCAGCCACTCATCCATGAACCCATCCACCAATCCATCCATTCATCCACTGATTCACCCACTCAACCAACCACTTATCCATCAAATATTCATGCACCCACCCATCTATCCATCCATTTAGTCTTCCATTTACCATATAACCACCCACTCATCCAGTCACCCCTGCCTCAATCCATCCATCCATCCACTCACTCACTAATCCATCCATCCATCCATCCACCATCCATCTGTTCATCCAATCAACCACCCACTCATTCATCCATCCATCCATTCATCCATCCAAATAGCCACCCACTCATTCATCTATTCATTCATCTAAATGCCATCCATTTGTCCATCCAAGAAACCACCCACTCGTCTATCCCTCTACCCATACACCAATCCATACTCCTATCCATCATTTTCCTCCATCTGCCAATCTATCTACCTCTTCATCCAGTGAACAACCATTACACCATTTACCCATGCATTACTTACCAATCCATCCCTTCACCCCACCATCCATTCATTAATTCAACTGAATTTAACTTACTCATTAAATTATTCCATCCTGCCATCAAGTCATCTAATCACATGTACATTTATCCATTCATCTCTGTCTGTCTGTCTATATTTATAAGTAGACAGCTTGGTGAATGTACAGTAAGAAATAGTTAGGTAATTAACTGGATGGAAACAACCACACGCACACACACACACACACACACACACACACACACACACACACACCCGATACAGCCAGTCATCCATCCATCATCCATCTATCCATCCCCTATCCATCCTTTACAGTCTTCTTCTCACTTGTCCCCAAGCCAAATGAGGCAGTGTTGTGTGTATGTGTGTGTGTGTGTGTGTGTGTTTGATTACAGCCACACACTCTGGTGTCACAGTGTTCTGGTGAAGAACAAATTTCAGCTCTTTTGATGCTGCATTAAGCTTCGTTCCTTTAATCAGTCTTCATCTTTCTCTCACACATCAGTCCTCCACCTCTCGCCAGATCAAAGGCCTCGAGCCTCATCATCCAACAACACACACACATGTACACACTGTACATGGCGAGAAAGGCAATGCATGTGCATCTTTAGATGGGACGAGTGGAAATGTGAGACGGGAGTGGAGCAGAAAAAATAGATTGAATAGTGAGATATTTTTATTAGTGTGTTCAGTGTGTGTGTGTGTTTTCAGCTGCATCTATTAAAAATAGATCTGGTTTATTTATTTTCATAATAAAAGTCCTGAATGCATTTATTTATTTATTTTTGCAGTTTAAAGTCATTGTCTAAAAATACTCACACAGGCTACAAAACATTTTTCACCACTTATTATTATTATTATTATTATTATTATTATTATTAATTAAATGTAACACAAAATATCACTTTATTTAATGTAACACACACACACACACACACACACACACACACACACACACACACACACACACACAGCGTCCGTACCCCTGGGTGCAGTTGATGTGGCAGGGACGACATTCCTTGTTGGGTTCTGCGTATTTAAAGATAAAACTATTGGCCCCCTGAAGTCCATCGGGGCATTTTTCCACACAGTTAGGTCCGTCTTTAAAGTGAAGACATTTTACACAATGATCAGGGCCCTGAGAGACAGAGAGAGAGAGAGAGAGAGAGAGAGAGAGAGAGAGAGAGAGAATAAACATGACATAAGAATCCTCATTTTAAACGACTGACCATCCATTCTGCAATATATACAGTTATGTATGATCTATATCATTGCTGTTGCTGTATTCGTCTCCACTCTAATATCCCGTGCATGGGAAGTAATGTATTTCATGCACTCCAGTCATGCCAATAAAGCTGAATTGGAATAAATTGACCAGGCGACCACGAGAGAAAGAAAGAGGAAAAAAGAGAGAGAGAGAGATACAGAGAGAAATAAAAGAGCAAAGAAGAGCAATAAAACACCCGCAACCAGGCCGCGGATAATAACCATCGCTCACTGCCCACACAATGACCATAACAATGAGGCGGTCGGGATTTATAGCAGTAATATAGGCAGCGCAGGAAGCGGAGAGGAGACACTCAGTTAGCCTGGATATCAATACGAGTGCTAGCGCCAGTGTCACACAGCTTCATCAACCCTCACACACACACACACACACACACACACACACACACACACACACACACAGCAAACACTTCCGACTGAGCAATGACACACACTGAGTGCTCCTTTGTAGGGAAATAGCACATCAGATTTTTTTTACTTTCCTCCTGAAGTGGGCTCCAATGCTTTCAGAAAAACAACATTTTCCCCGAGACATTACGGTTCTGACGTGATCGTGACCCTCACCTGGGAACGTCGTTACACCGGCGAGCCAGCAGGGGGCCGCTTTATACTGAGTGCACTAACAGCTCTTCTACATAAAAAACTCACTCACTCATTCAATCACTCACTCATCTTCTATACCGCTTTATCCTGTATTCAGTGTCACGGGGGCCTGGAGCCTATCCCAGGCACGGGGCGGGGTACACCCTGGACAGGGTGCCAATCCATCGCAGGGCACAGACACACACTCACACACTCATTCACACACTACGGCCAATTTGGGAACGTCAATTAGCCTAACCTACATGTCTTTGGACTGTGGGAGGAAACCGGATACCCAGAGGAAACCCACCAAGCACAGGGAGAACATGCAAACTCCATGCACACAGAGACGGGAATCGAACCCACACGGCGACAGTGCCAACCACTACACCACCGTGCCGCCTACATAAAAAACTCCCACCAATAAATAAGCAAATAAATAAACAAATAAATAAATAACAATACTACTACTAATAATAATAATAGAATGTAACTAGTGCCACCATCGATAACCGAGGAACTAACTAGCTAAACTAATTAATTAATAGAATTACTACTGCAAAATAATAATAATAATAATAATAATAATAATAATAATACAAGTACTACAAAAAAAATTAAAAACAACCAAACACAAATAAATAAATAAAGAAGCAAACAAATAAATAATCACTGCAAAATAATAATAATAATAATAATAATATCCAAACACAAACAAATACATAAATACATACCCTGCGTAATAATAATAATAATACAACTACTAATAATAGAAAAACAACAACAAAAAACACAAATAAATAAACAAAAACAACAGTAATAATACATTATAAATTATAATAATAAAAATAATAGTAATAATAATAATAATAATAATAATTGTTGTTGTTTTTTGTTCATGTTAATTATTATTATTATTAAAATTCTCCAGAATGTGTTGGAATCACTGTCTTGTCTGTGTTCATGTGTTAATGCTGTTCACGGCACAGTTATTACTCTAGAGATTGTCGGTAAAGCATTAATAGGCCGAGTGTAAACAGCATGAAGAAACACCGCGCCGCAGTTCAGCAGGTGCATAAACGTGTGTGTGTGTGTGTGTGTGTGTGTGTGTGTGTGTGTGTGTGTGTTTATCACGCACTCACTCAGTGAATCGGAGAACACGTCCGTGCACGAGGCCGGTCTCAGTGCAACTCGCTCAGTGTGAGAGACTCTCCACTTCAGTGTAAGTCTTGGATATTCACACTGCACTCGCACTGAACAGAGCGATGGGACTCGGCTGAAAAGCTCCTCTAAGGCTTGTTCAGCCAGAAGATACCATCAATCTCCTCTTTAATGCAGCTGTTGCTCAGGTCACCTGCTCAACCTCTCCGCGGCTCTCCCACATAAACCTCCAGAAATCCCACCATCTATCTCCAGCAGCTTTAATTGCTTCTGCAGGTGGCCGGGTTCAAAACAAATGGCACTCTATAAAGCCTCGCATCCATAGACACAAACACATGTGTGTGTGTCTATGTGTTTGTGTCTGTGTGTGTGTGTGTGTGTGTGTGTGCAAGACAGACATGAAAAAAAAAACCTTTATGACTCTCTGTCTCTCAATCAGAAACATATTTTTGTCCTTTCATATTTGTTTGTTTGTTTGATTGCTTTTTTTGCTACATTTATATTCATCATCAGCATTAGAAGTACACAAAAATCCTTAATTATTGAATTTAAAGTTTCCAGCGTTAATAAAAATGTATTTACTTCATAAGGAAGTTTCTCTAAAAGATGTGCTTTTTTTTAATATGTCAGGCTTATTTATTTATTTAAAGGATTTTTTTTTTTTTAAGTGTTCATGAAATTGGACACAGATAAACATCAAACATACAAATATGAAAAAGTTTGATTTCCTTTTTTTGGAGCGTGTGTATGGCTCGCGGCAGTGTGTGAAACGTCGTTATTGATTTACGCAAATATATGCAAAGAGTGTACAGTCTAAAACCACCGCATGTCCACGTGTCAAACTGTCCTGTATGAACTCTAATCTGATCAGAAAGTGCTCGGGACCAACATACACCTCATGTTGGCAAGATCTCTTAGTGTGCGCTTACGTCTCCTTCTTTTCAACTGTTCAGCTGCATTAAACACTGTAATATACGGTATATATTTAATATTATAAGCTCAAGGAAGAAGTGAAATACGCTTTTGGAAATTTTTCGAAAATCGAAAATGTCACAAATCGAGTATTTCATCATCGTTTAAACACTAAATGATCATCCCTTTATTTATTAAGATTCTTTGAGCCAACTTTGACTGCATGACATACATAAAAAAAAAGAAAAATAGGAAGAAAAAAGGATAGACCATCGATGCGGCGCCTTCTGCTACACAGCGGCCCGTATTGATTTCCTCTCACAGCGGACAGAATTTAGGGTCCGGCGTCTTACACACTCCATAACAACTTACCGTCCTGAAAACACCGCCATCTATCTTCCCCGCGTCTCGCCACGCGGCTGGATTAGCCAGATCAACGAGAAGCGGAATCAATCCTGCGTCGTACGTTTACATTTCATCCTGAGATCCGACTGATCACAGATTGTCTGCCAGTTCTCAAAGAGGAGCGCGAGACTAGACGAGAAGGAACGCAGCTACTGAATGATTCACGGTCCACTCGAGTGCGTACGCAATGACGCTTTACAGCACAGAACGAAGTCATCAAAATCAGACTGTCTGGTGCATCCTGTATTGATATTATAAAGATCTACAGTAAGATCTCCGAATCTGTGTCCGAGGGGTGTTCAAGTCAATCCGGGACTTTTGCTTGTCCGTAATGGATCAGAACGCAGTTATGAGAGTTATAGTATAAAAACTCGCTTTATGTCTCTATATAATCCCCTGATACACTGATGCACTTATCCCAGTGTCTGACTAGAGCCTGGACACCATCAAGGTACAGACGGTTTTCTCAGTACGTCACAGACACGATCTTGACGTCTGAAACGCCAGCCTCCCGGGAACTCCTTTAATGCAAACTCATTAAATTCTCTGGGAATTATGCTCTGCATATGCGTCAATCACGTGCAATATCTGTCAATATCTGTCATTTTATGTGTAATATATGGTAATGTATATTTCAATATAAGTAAATGTAAACTTCCTGTGCAGCTTTTTTGTGCAAGATAGGTTCATTTATATTTTTATGCTTTTACATTTCAATATATATGTAAATTAAAAATTTCCTGCACAATACATGTACATTTCGGTGCCATACGTCTAACTGTTTCTAGCGTAATTCATATTGTGGATAAAGCGTGTAAGGTGTCCAATGACAATAAAGATATTCTATTCTATTCTATTCTATTCTACTCTACTGGCCTGAACATGTGCAAATGTCTTGGAGCGAGGTGCAAGTGGTGTGCACGTGGTGAGTTGATTGAAAGATGAATGATTGTGTGTACAGTTCACACACACAGATGCATCTCTTCTGCAGTTTGGCAACAACTTATCTGTCAGTTTCCAAGGATCAGGGGTTCCACTCGCTGAACGTTCGCCAAACAGACTGCAGTGGGCTCCGAGCCGCCGCAATCGGGCTCGACATTCACGGACATACGGCCTTCTTTAAAACGCTTGCACCGTTCAAATGTTTTACTGCGGCTGAGAGTGCTTGAAGTCTTCTGTAAATATCATTCTTTTGCCCATGAGACATCAAATCTCAGTTTAACATGGACTCTCCTTGTGTATAAGGAACATGCTTGAAAAATAATTTTAACATGAAACAAGTGAAATAGTTATTATGAAAAAAAAAAAACAGTCAGGAATTATTAAACATTTTGTTTCTGCTCTTTTTTCTTCGTAGTTTCCTCCATTTTTGTGCCTCTTTAAACCTCAGCAGTCGACCTTACTGTTTAACTCTCAAGTAAATGTAAAGTCGGTACAAACAGACGTACTGCAGTCGCCGCATATTCCCAGCGTATCGGCCTGGTTTGGTGAGAACGCTACACTGTGAATTACGCCTGCTGTTTCTCTCCACATGGTAAAGCTGACCTTTGCATGGAATTGCCACATCGTTGTAATTAAAGTTTATTCAATATTCACAGCTAGAGGCGGAATTAAATACTATCGCCATCTAATTGGCTTAGCACGCTCACGCCGCTTTTGTGTTCCGTGAAAAGTCATTTTCAAAATACTGTTTATGTGAATTCTTTCTTTTTCATTTCTTTTTAAAACAGAGGGACAAAAACTACCGTAATAAATGTAATAAATGAGAATCTGTACTACAGCCGGTGTTGTACTTTACATACTGGACGTGGATCTCAGGAAAGAGGCACTGAGCTGTAACTCACCGGTCCGGTGCAGGTCAGAGCGTCATCTTCAGCTCTCTCACACTGAGCGTCACACTCCACACACACGGAGCCATTCGCAAACTCTCGCACCTCCCTGAGCGAGAGAGAGAGAGAGAGAGAGAAAGTGAGAGAGAGAGAGAGAGACAGAGAGAGACAGATTGATTCATATTTGTCTTTGACAAAGTGCACTTTAACTGTCAGCATGTATACGCAATAAAGATGCCGTTCTTCATCCAGAACCCGTTTAATATCGACGTGCTTTCGTGAATTGCACTTTAATACAGACTCGTATACAGAAATGAAAAAATAAAATGTTTTCAAGATTTGTAAATCTTTCATGAGAAGAGGTTACGTCAGTCAAAGGACATCATCATAAGAGACCGCTGAGTTTCAGAGCCCATGGAGGCGTTAAGGTTTATTATTATTATTCATAATCAGAAGAAGGTAATGTTACTATACATTTGACAAAATAATAGTGAAATAGTGCAAGAAAGAAATATTAGCGGTAGGGAGGAAGGAAGGAAGGAAGAAGTAGAGAGGGAAAAGGGACAGAACAGATAATAAACAGGATTTAAATAAGCTTTTAGAGTGTTTCCATGGAAACGCTCCTATGTAAACGGAGGAGATGAACAGGTTCATGTAATATGGCTGGATTATCATGCGATCTTATGAAAAACTAACAGTGATGTCACATGGCGATGTTTGATAAATTTACATTAAGCTCAGCTCATAATGCCTCAGTTATAGTTACTCAGTGATTCCTCACTCAGCTCACTGCTACCCTCACTGACTCTCTCTCAAACAATACTTGTGGGAAAGGGAAGCAGTACAGAGTCGTGATCACAGTCGGACCGACCATCATCTAAACTGAGCAAACTGCAGAACTGCCAGAAATAAAAAGAAAGGAACAGAAGAAAGAGATAACAGAAGAAATAAATAAAGAAAGAACGAAAGATAGAAAGATGTAAGAAGGTATTAAGGTTAGACTCCCCAGGTGATGACAGATGAGATGAGACAGGTGCGATAAAAGAACAGAATATAATGTAACTCCACTTCGAGACGCTGTAACATACAGTCAGATTCAGAACTATTGGCACCTTAAGAAAATCCAATAGCTTCAGTAAGCGCCTTATACAGATCAAAGACCACGCTGGGCAAAATGCTGGTCACTAGGAAGAGAAGAAAGGAAAAAAGAAAAAGAAAGAAAGATTGAGAAAAGAAGAAAACAAGGAAGAAAGGAGAGAAAAAAGAAAGAAAGAGGGATGGAGGAAGGAATATAAAAAAGAAGAGGGGGAGAAAGAAAGAAAGAAAGAAAGAGGGATGGAGGAAGGAATAGAAAAAAGAAGAGGGGAAGAAAGAAAGAAAGAAAGAAAGAAAGAAAGAGGGATGGAGGAAGGAATAGAAAAAAGAAGAGGGGAAGAAAGAAAGAAAGAAAGAAAGAAAGAAAGAAAGAGGGATGGAGGAAGGAATAGAAAAAAGAAGAGGGGAAGAAAAAAAAAGAGAAAGAAAGAAAGAAAGAGAGAGGGATGGAGGAAGTAATAAAAAAAAGCATATGGGGTAAAAGAACAAGATGCAGTGATCTAGCTTCACATCGAGACTCTGTAGCATGCAGTCAGATTCAGAATTATTGGCACCTTTCTCAAAAATCCAATAGCTTCATTAAGTGCTTTATATATACAGATCAAAGACCACTCTGGGAAAAAAAACTGGTCACTTGAGGCCACAGCCAGTCTGTCTACCAGCAAGAACCCAACAGAAACCTGCTCAGACTCAGGGGACCAAGACGTGGATCCTCAGAGAGACAGTAACCCGAGCTCAGGTTTAAAGCTCGGTTCGGGCAAAAATAACTTCACACTCTACCCTGCAGAAACAAACCAACAAAACCTCTTCACAATCTTCTTTCAGTTTCAAGAAGCAGCGCTGTTAATAAAGGTGTGGTTTAACAGACAAAGTATGTGTGTGTGTGTGTGTGTGTGTGTGTGTGTGTGTGTGTGTGTGTGTGTGTGTGTGTGTGTGTAAAAGGAATAAACAGATTAGACAGCTGACCCGTAGTGCAGGTTGCAGGACTTCACACACATGCGCCCCCTGCTGAAGAAGCGGCAGGAGAGGCACTGATCCGGACCGGGACCCCAACACCCACCGTCTGAACACAACGGGTCACACACCATGCGGTCCATAGCTGAAAAGAAATACACGAGATATTCCCTGTTACACACAGAAAGAATACGAAGAGCTGTTTTGTTTCATCAGTTCTTTAGTATCATAGTTTTTCTCATCTTAATGATGTCTTTGCTGATCTGGAGGGCATTGGTCTAGAGTTCAGAAGATACCAGGTCCAGGCTCGAACCCTGGGCCTTCTGATCAGGAATCCAGACCCACTGAGATGTCTTGGAGTAGTTTATGGAGTAGTTTGGGTGGCTTTTCATGTATGGCTGTGAGGATCCTGGACTGGTTTTGGGGTACTTCTGGCAGAATTGAAGTGATTTTTAAGGCTGTTATGGGGAGCCCAGGGTGGGGTGGTTTTAGAAATGCTCAGACACGTAACGTATAGTACAGTTTAAATAAATAACCGAAATAAAGAGAATTGCCAGTAGTTTACATTGCCCTTCTACAATCCCTTTCTCCCTTACGAGCCCCACATGCTCGAGCCAGTGCCCTAAGAGCATGCAGTCAGTGGTTTCCAGCTTACAAAAGATTCCTGATTAAACGTTAAAGATTTCTGAGTCGTCCAAGTTGATTTGAATGCTGCGAGGATCGAGCGGAGAGAAACCATGTGGTTTTATATCAATATTTCCATGTGACACACACTGCATGCCATCGACGTCGGTATTTCATGTTTTCACAAATATACATGTCAATGCGGCATCATCTATCATGCATGTGTCAATATATTTTCATTAATGATTTATATGATTTTTTCAAAGCAGGATGATGTACGTTGCATACGTTTAGCCTTTATGAGTCACTCTGTATGTCTACAGGATGTTGCGCTCATCCGACTATAACTGGACTTGAAAAATAAACTTCAACATGCTAGCACACTGCATGTATGTATACCTCAAGCTTGTATAATGACACGAGGATAGAAGTAGACAGCTCGACTTAACTGTGCATGTAACGCTATCGCGTATGTCTTTATCGCCTCTCTTTTGCTCCAAACTGGATCGTTAGCTGGTCATGTGACCTTCGGCCCTCAAACTGATTGGCTTGAGACGTGTTGGCAGCCAGCAGTAAGACAGAGATGTTGATTAGCTCTCCTGTTTTTACTATGATCCGCCATGTGTCAACGCTAATACATATAAATTAGCAATAAAGTGATTTTTGTTTGTTTTTCCAGTTTAATTCACTGTATTAATATTCCTGAAATGTTTGTCTGTATGTTGTCTATATTGTTCAGCAGTATAAGCCTATAGCAGTGTTTTCTTTAGTCGAACAGTCTTGGTCTTGGGTGCATCGATCATTGCTTAATCTGCTTATTTTCTCACTTCCAGATGGCATTAAAGAGAAAACAGCCATGCGCCGTACGTCTAATCAGACTCATTTGCAGTTCTGTTGGTGTTCTCCTAGTGCAACTGATTTTCTTCATGGATGAATGACAAAAAAAAGCCTAGTCAGGGAAAAATTGCTAACAGTTCTTTTTTTTTCTTTCAGTGGAGCCAATTTCTTTACTTTTTTTGAGGCTCATTTTCACAATTTGGGTGAATTAGAGCCCAAACTGTACTCATCACCCAGGCAGATCCAGTAAGTGTACACAATGATAGTCTGTGCAACGCACACACAAGTTTAAAAGTCAAACATCAGTTGGAAAATTCATCAACACTTCCAGTTTTCTGGGATTCTCGAGGGCCAGAAGTATTGGAACACCATCAGGATAAAGGTTCAACAATCGACAGTACTCATTACAGTGAGACGCTTATTGAAGAGCTGGAGACTAAACCTCGGATTAAACACAGGGACCGATATCCGAGGGCGTCGTGATCTCGCGTGACGTCCGCACACTTCTGCCCACGCTGTCGACACGCGAGGTGTTAAAGCGTCCTCACTATAGTCCTGATCTCGACTCATCAGACCTTCACCTGTTTGGTCCCCAGAAAGCAGAACTGCGAGGACGAAGATTCACTTCTGATGAAGATGTGAGGACAGCGGTGCATTCATGACTCACAGCTCAGAATAAAACATTATTTTTAATGAGGGAAAACTAAAGCTTCTTGCCAGAAGGACATAGTGTATTGAAAAGCAAGAAGATTATGTCGAAAAATTATGTATTTGTCTTTAAAAGTGAACTAAATTAAATTCTACAGCCAGAGTGCAGATGCTGTTTGTTTCATAGACATTCTACAACTACTGTATAAACCATTTTGGTAGTTCTGTTATATTTGCGGGGGAGCCTTTACCAGGAGACTTAGGGCATGAGGCGAGGTACACCCTGAATGGGGAACAGGGCACACACACACACTCTCATGCCCATTAACACACTACAGGCAATTTTTGAATGGCAATTAGCCTAATCTGCATGTCTTTGGAGTGTGGGGGGGAAACCGGAATACCCGGAGGAAACCCACCAAGCACGGTGAGAACATGTAAATAAGAACCCGGACCCTCGAGGTGTAAGGTGACAATGCCAACCACTACGCCGCCGTGCTGCCAATTTGGTAATTATTATACCAAATTATAATATTAACAGAAACCCTATCAGTTCATGTGTATCATAACATTGATTCGTGGCTCCTTGCTTTGTCAACAGAGCTCATCAAACCATCAAAACACAATGCTGCGAGTTCCTGATTCAGAACTTGCACATCTGCTAATACAGAAAAGTGATTCCTGATTGCACCTTCAGGTGTCCGTAGGCATTAGACGGGAACGTAAGATCTTTTGTCAGAAACTGACTGAGCTCATTGCACGCCATCTGGGTTCGCTAATCCTGCTGTAGTCATGCATATTTTACACTCGCTGAGAGTTTGCTGATATTGCCTGCTGTATTTCGGTTAGAAATGCTGATGTGTGTGTGTGTGTGTACACGTAAGAGACAGAAAGGACAGACGGGTCCAGACAGAGGCCCCACTGTGGAACAGAACACAGCAGCTGCGTGAAAATCCTGCTGACTGACACACACACACACACACACACACACACACACACACACACACACACACACACACACACACACACACACACACACACACACAAACATTATACAGTACCAAACATACACCTGCAATCCTCTCAAACCACATTGAACCACAGGACGGGTGTTTGGAATTAGCAGACTTTGTAAAATGTACATCTTAAACAAATTGTTATTTTTTAAAACCTACTGTAAATGCAGTTGGTGTTGGGTCCATTTATTTAGCGTGATCTTGGATAGGTTCGAGGGGTCAAGGGTAAGTTTTTTTTCTTCCTATTTTCCAGTGGATTCTGTTTGGTCTTAGAGTGGGTGTAGAGGATTTGAGGTTGTTTTGTAGTGTAGTTTGGGGTAGTCTTGGTAAAGGTTTAGGTAGTCTTGAATTGGTCTTGCAGTGGTTCTGGGATGCTCTTGACGCGCTCTTTGGGTGGTTTTCGAGTGATTTTGTTGGGTCTTGGGGACATCTTTAAGCAGCTTTAAGGGATCTTGGGTTGATTTTGGCATGGACTTTGGGGTGGTCTTAAAGTAATTTAAGAAAATATTGTCTTGTAGTATTATCTATCAGGGTGGTCATATGGTGTTTGGGTTGGTCTCGATAGTTCTTCTGGCTATTTAAGTATTACTTTATATGGAAGTATTTTGAGTGTGTAGTGAGGCAAGTTGGGTTGGTGTGGAGGGACTGGGGATGGTCTTCAGGTAAATTTGGTGGGTATCCAGGCGATGCTGAGGTGGTTGAGAGGAACCTGGGATGGTCCATGAGCTATTTGGCAGATATTTGGGGGGATTTGGGGTGGTTTTACACATACTTCTGTAAAGCAGATTTATGACCACTGTTAAAAGTGCTGTATAAATAATAAACTGAATTAAATTGAATTGAAAAGTTTAGGCCAAGTACTAGGGTGATTTTTGTGATGGTTGGGAGGACGCTGTGATGGTCTCATGATGGTCTTTCAGGAGGTACATTGATGATTTTGAGGTTATTAAGAGTATGGGATGATCTTAGGGTAGTTTCAAAGGTGGTCTTCAGGTGATGGTAAGGATCAATTTGTGTGTGGAGCAATTTGATCACATATTCGGGGTGATTATGAGGAGCCTGGAATGGTCTGGAAGCTGTTCGGGTAGGTATTCAGGTGATTCTGGGGTGGTTATGGGGTGCCATGGTATTCTTGGAATGGTTTTGGACTGGCCAAAGTGATTTTCTATATGAACCAAACTGTCTTTTCTAAAACAATTTCTGTTGACAAGAAAAATAGAATATTAGAAAAAAGTAATATGCTATTAAGCTGCTGTTTAAGAATAAATAGTATAACTTTTGACTTTCATTTGTTCCTCATTTGAAAAATATCTTGGGGTACACCGATAATTCATCACGTCACTCCCAGAAGGACTTTTCATTATTCATGTTTGAGAAGAAAGATCTACGGTGGCCTTAATGATTCTTTTTAACCACTACAATAGCTTGTAAAAATAAAAAAATTGAGGTAACAGAAATGGTACTGAAAAATAAAAAAATGACAGCCACATCTCTCGCTCATTCAAACCCCACCACCATGTGTTGTTTAGTTACAGAATCAGAAACAATTCTTTCAGTCTTCTATCAATAGCTCAGAGCTACAGTAATTGACCATCAGCTTTTGGTCTGACATCGCCCCCTGGTAGGAACCCTGCGAGTTCCAATATAATTTGAGCACTGACTCAGAATGACAGCCATTTTTCAAGGCTAAGTGACATTTTACTGAATGACATTTTCCTCTGATGCCTGCCACCACTCTTCTGAAACATTAATAATCAGGGCAAAAGGATTTCTTGTCAACATGGAAATGATTAACCTCAAAAGGCACTTGTCTACAAGAAATAAAAAATGCTGGGGCAGGAGAACGCTCAGAGACTTTTAAGCGCTGGCTTTGGGTTCAGCGTTTCAGTGCACTTTCACACCAGTTTGTTGTCACAAATATCCTCTTGGGTTGGACGACGCTGCTTAAGTGTGCTGTTTTGTT
>JAAGKR010013282.1:2389-14324 GCA_011419295.1 Clarias macrocephalus
AGGCCGGCAGAAAACGAGGTCAAGAGAAATTCCCTCCCTTGGTGACGAAGCTGTTGCGTATCTTGTGTGTAAGAAGGGCATTAGTGTTACTGACACTAACAGGAAGTGACATCACTTGCACTTAACCTCCCTCCCTCCCTCCTTCTCTCTCAGGAATCCGTCGTCAGTGTTTGGGGGAAACGCCCGCTTTGAAGACGCACCGCTGATAAACCGAGGCTCTCTGTCTCTCTCTCTCTGTCTCTTAGCATTACACACACACACACACACACACACAATGCTGAGAATTTTCAAACTTTTAGTCGTTCCATCGATCTGTCTGTTTATTTTTTCTCTTTATTCTGCTCTAATTCTCTCTCTCTCTCTCTCTCTCTCTAAACTCTCGGCCGTGTAGAAACTCTGTAAGTTGTATTTCTCTGTCCCTCTCCCTCTCTCTCTCTCTCTCTCTCTCTCTCTCCACACTCTCTACCAAATCATTCCTAAACCTTCGCACTTCCTTTTCCTGAATCATTTTCTGCTCTTCTGCTCACTGCTAGCATCACATTTTACTGTTAATGATGTAGCATTAGCATTTATCCAGCGCTGCTTTTCACATTACTGTGAAAGATCAGTCTCTCTTTCAGTAGCCTTGTGCTAATCACATGCTAATCCCTATGCTAATGTGTTTGGGCTGTGAGCCAGAAGTTCAACATCATTTAATCAAAATATACATGGAATATATTAGAGCTGTGAGATTTAATCCGTCTTTCTTGTCAGACAATTAAATTATTTATAATTTATGTATTTTTAGAATTAATAATTATAAAAAAAAATAGTTATAATAACTTATAAACATTAAATGGTTTCAAATCAACACATTGCTTGAATCTTCTGCAAAGAAATTTTAAGAATCACTGCTTCATCCTTAGACCATATGTTGGATTGGTACAATACTGCCCCCTACTGGACTGCAGTGTGAAGCGGACGATAATCATGTGGTGCTGCTGAATCGAGTCATATTGTCACACTGTGTGTGTGTACAGAGCAAAAGTTTGGACACCCCTTCTCATTCAGCGAGTTTTCTTTCTTGTGTTCTTCAGCCCAAACGCGTCTCTTCTGCTTGTCGCCTGTCCTTAGCAGTGGTTTCCTAGCAGATCTTCTACCATGAAGGCCTGATTCACACAGTCTCCTCTTAACAGTTGTTCTAGAGACGTGTCTGCTGCTAGAACTCTGTGTGCCATTGACCTGCTCTCTGATCTGAGCTGCTGTTAACCTGCGATTTCTGAGGCTGGTGACTCGGATGAACTTATCCTCCGCAGCAGAGGCGACTCTCGGTCTTCCTTTCCTGGGCCGGTCCGCATGTCAGCCAGTTTCTTTGTAGCGCTTGATGCTTTTTGTGGCTGCACTTGGGGACACTTTCAAAGTTTTCCCAATTTTTCCGACTGACTGACCTTCATTTCTTAAAGTAATGATGCCACTCGCTTTTCTTCACTTAGCTGCTTTTTTCTTGCCATAATACAAATTCAACCTCTTTGAATGAGAAGGTGTCCAAACTTTTGCTCTGTACTGTATATATTTAAGTATTTAGCTCCTCCAGAGCAATAAATCCAAAATGTTGATTATCATAAAGCTAATCAACTAGTTTCTAGTTTGTCATATGAACAGTAAAGAAACACGTTTCCCCATACTACCTTTACTGTCCTCAATGAATACCACAAAAAATAATAAATATAGGTATAAATAGATGAAAAAGAAACTATTTTTAAAAGCAGAATTGGGGGCAAGAAGAACTATATTTTACAAAAGTGAGCTAACAGGCTAGCATTAGCAAATTACATTTTACATTACGGCATTTGTCAGACAGCCTTATCCAGAGCGACTTACATTTTTATATCTTTATGCATCTGAGCAGTTGAGGGTTAAGGGCCTTGGTCAAGGTGCCAACAGGGGCAACTTCGGGTTTGAACCTGGAACCTTCCGAGTCCAATGCCGTAACCACCGAACTACCCCTTCTCAATTAAAAAGGAGCTCTGGGCAGATTTGTCATTTGAAAAATAAATAAATGGAAATGTTGTAGTGGCCATCTGGTTAACGACCTAGTGAAGAGATTTTGATGGTGAGTTGAAGGTGCTGATGGTTTAACTTCCTGACAGAGGGTCATCACTCGCACCATCACTGTGTGCAGCTCCACTCACCCACTGTCTATAGCACTTATACTGTACCATCGTGGGTGTCCTAGAGTCTATGCCAGGGGACTCGGGGCACAAAGCGAGGTACATCCTGGACCACAGGGCACAAATGCTCGCACACACACACACACACACACACACACACACACACACACACACACACACACACACACTACTGGCAATTTAGAAACGCCACTTAGGCTTTGAACTGTGGGAGGAAACCGAAGTACACAGAGGAAATCCACCAAGCAGCGGGAGAACATGTAAACTCCATGCACACATGGACCCCGAGGCGGGAATCGAACCCAGACCCTGGAGGCACGAGGCCACAGCGCTAACCACTACGCCATTATTATTTTATTTTTAAAATGTTTATCAACATATAAAACATTAATTTATTAATTTTATTGCAAAATATACATTTTTATCAGTTTTTCAGACTGAGTAGAGAAGGTCGAGTTTAACATGAAGGAGGAAAAGAGGCCAGCTGTAAATATAATAATAATAATAATAACAATAATAACAATAATAACAATTGCAATAAAAATAATAACATTTATTTCCTTTTCTTCTGGAAATTTCCTACAGATACAGATTTATTTCCAAACAGTATGGGCTGGGTGTGTTCTCTTATGTATAATAATATTGATGTGTGTGTGTGTGTGTGTGTGTGTGTGTGTGTGTGTTTATCTGTAGTATTCTCCCACTATGCGAGCAAGTTACCTCTCAATGACAGAAGATCAGATGAGACACTTTGGAGACGATTTTAGGGCCTGAACTACTTTAACCTCTCTACATGATCTACAACGGTGTGTGTGTGTGTGCATGTGCGTGTGTTAAAATCTCAGGACTTTAATGTTATGCATTTCAGGTCCTGTAACTACTGAGTAATGTGTTTATACATGTTTTAACCCCATTGATTATTTTTACTAAGAATGTGATTTTTTTAATTATTATTATTATTTTATACATATTATTTCTTTAAGTAATGTAGTGAAAAGTTTAAATAACCGCTGTGCATAAGTGTTGGATAAGAGAAGCCTAAAGTGTAGCCCAGCGTTAATGTGGACCATTTTCTTGTCCCGTCACCCCGGGGACAGCAGTCACAAGAGTGAGAGAGAGAGAGACAGAGACACACAGGGCGAGGTTTAGTTCCTGTCTGCAGCATTCAGAGATGGTGTCCCTGGTGTCTCTAGTGTCCCTGGTGTCTCTAGTGTCCCTGGTGTCTCTAGTGTCACTGGTGTCTCTAGTGTCACTGGTGTCTCTAGTGTCACTGGTGTCTCTAGTGTCACTGGTGTTCATGGGGTCGTTTCTGTCTCCAGTACCGTCTCCGGTGTCCCTGGTGTTGTTGGTGTCTCAGGTCGCCAGTGTCTCTGGTGTCACTGGTGAGTGTACATGGCTAATACAGTTAGCTTGTTTGCTAGTCTAATCTAAGGAATGAAGCTGAGTGTGTAACACTGTGTGTGTATCACATGACCAATTTCTACTAATAACAGAAGCAGTCGCTACACACCTACAAGACACAAACCTCAAGCCACAAGCGGCTAGCATAAACCACGTATTACGTGCATAGCAGTGTTTCACTGAGATACACGGTTTAGTGTAGAAATTGTCTTCTCACCCAGGCTTTCACACCCCCTGGTGGTGGATTATTATAATATTCAAATATATTTAATTTCAGGCTAATAAACGCTAATGAATCAACTCGCTAAGTGTTTGTTTGTTCTGGTGATGTTTTAATGTACTGTTTAAATATTAGATTTTATTAAGTTTTAGTGCTAAAAAAATACCATAAACAGCATTTAGTACAGTCGTGTGCATTTGGGACGTTGCCACAGCTAGCCAGGCTTGGGTGTAGCTGCTAAATGCTTTGCTAACTAACCATCACTGGGTTTTATTTAGCATGCACGAGGGCTGTATAATGGTTTAAAGCCATGTTTAGTGTGATAGAAACAACTTGCTGCTAAACATTCAGCTAGTTAGCGTGCCACTTTGGTGTGTAGTGTCAGTAGGTTTGTAAACATGTAACATAGTTGTGTTTGTTTCTGAGGATTTGAGGATACACCTTCAGAAATAAGCGCTCCCCAGTAAAGGTACTACAGGAAAAAATAAATACATATAGTGGAACCTTGGATTGCGAGCATTTAAAATAAATTTTAACTCCTTAAACGAGCAAGGTCTTGAAATATAAGCAGTATCGCGTGTAATTGTCTCCCATGCTAATGTGTCACTCGTAAAATCATCTCTGCTTGCGTGTACTGTCACACTGTGACCACATGTGCGCATAAAGGATTTTTTATTTAGTGTGTGTGTGTGTGTGTGTGTGTGTGTGCGCAAGTTGTCCTACACAGAGCCTCCTTCCCCCTCTCCTCTCTCTGGTTCTGGCGGCACGTTGGTGTGTGCTCGCTATGGGAAGCCAAACACATCAAAAGTGGGACGAAACCGCAGCACCTTATTGAGCCGCCCTGGACGGACCAAATATCTGCGCGGCCCAACAGACTGCGCAGCGCGACAATCTGGACAGCGCAGAGATGATCTGGTTTATTTGTGCAGCCCAGTGGATCGCGCAGCGCGGACCAGTTTCAGTCGCGCAGCGCTGCTCGAATCACAATCCTGCGCGACCCACTGGGCAGCGCTGCGCGACTCTGATAGAAATAGACCCCGTCCGCCATAACTTTACATTTACCCACAATTCCCCGCTGTAGTTTAGAGTGCACAAAGTGGAAACTGCTTAGGCAATGTGAAGTTCAATTTCCTATATTTATGATGTTTATTTTTCCTTTATGGAAACTGCAGTATTCAACGGTACTTTGTGGAATTTCTACTTGCAACAGGAGGGGCTGTTCAAAGCAGATATTTTAATGACCTACAATACAGTCAATACAATACAGGATTAAAAGGCTTCTAATCTCATTTCCTGTATGTTGTCAAGTGTTTCTATTTTCCAAAGCCTCGTCAATTTTATTTAAAACGTCAGGATGGTTTAATATCGTTTCCACTTTGCGCCTTGCCATGCCTTGTTTGTATTTGCCCAACGGGGAATTGTGGGTAAATGTAAAGTTATTGTGGACGGGGTCTGTTTCTATACCAGAGTCGCGCAGCGCGGACCAACTTGAGCAGCGCTGCGCGACTCTGGTATAGATCCACTGGGCTGCACAAATAAACCAGACCATCTCTGCGCTGTCCAGATTGTCGCGGTCCGTTGGGCCGCGCAGATATTTGGTCCGTCCAGGGCGGCTCAATAAGGTGCCGCGATTTCGTCCCTCTTTTGACGTGTTTGGCTTCCCAAGCTCGCGCTTGTGCAAGTTAGAGTCTCTATTTGGTAAACTGGTGTGTGTGTGTGTGTGTGAGAGAGAGAGAGAATGTCGCACACAGTAGCCCCTCCCCCTTCTCCTCTTCTCCTCTCTCTGGTCTCAATCACTACAGCCACGATTCTTTTCAAAGGTCAAGTGCAGGTTAATTTGTTTTATTTTTCCTTTATATTTTGTATTAATTATTTTTATATGCATATTTTTGGGTTGTGGAACGAATTCCATTATTTCTTATGAGGAAATTTTTTCTTTGATATACGAGTGTTTTGATTTACAAGCATGCTTCCGGAACGAATTATGCTTGCAATCCAAGGTTTAACTGTAAATAAACAAATATATAATTCAGGTCACGTTTTGCCGCTTGGAGTCTGAATTGCACTCTGCTACATGTCCTTTGAAGGTACAACCAAACACTGAGATGTACTGTTCGTAGTCCTTACATCCTGGAGCCTAGCACCGTCATAGCGGCACACTTCGCTAGCTAGCTAACACCCCTCCCTGACTGATGTGTGCTTCAGTTGCTCAATTACTTGCTGTGGTTTGGGATTCAGGTTGTAATCTACAGATTCTCACATTTAGAAACTTTAAAGATTTTTGTGCTGAGACAATTCTGTATTTTTTATATTTTATTAACTTGTTACTAGCATTTTGTAAATAGGTTGTATAACAACACGCAGTGTCTTTTCTTTCCATGATGTGCCACAGTTGCTCAGGAGCGACTCATCATGTGTGTAGCTTTAGACTGAAGTTAGTCAGGTAATAAAAAACGATAATAAATCCTGCTGAGGTGCATTATTGTGGTTTAAGGGATGCTTCACACAGATACGCTAACAAGGCTAAATCTATTGACCACTTGATCGCTAGTATTTTAGTTAGGCTAACAAATTACAGTTCATTATTAGAAACTACAAAGCTTACCTGACTCAGGTGATATCACAAAACATGCTACAAACGTTAACATTTCTAAACAAAAAACATGTACAGTATATATTTAAGGAAGTTAAACTTACTGAGGACTTAGTGTTACATGTTAGCATGATGCTAAATGCGGCTAATTATTGTTTCATCCAGCGCTGATATTTTAGTTACTCTTATAAAAGTTGGATTTAACTGTAATTAAATTGACATACTGTATGGTGTAATTTATCAGTTAGCATGACATTAAATAACAGTGAGCTCTAATTCATTATTAGCAACATGAAGATATTTTAATTGTAATTAGATTCTTATATTTATAATGAAAATGTAGCATTTAACAAAGCTAACAAATTACAACAGTTAGACTTACTTGCTCGAGCACGATGCTAAGTAGCTGGTCATTAGCTTTAGTTCAGTCCTGCTTTAGCGGTGTTGGCGTTTTTTGAGTGAAGTATTCCTCTAATCCAGTGTTGTCTTCCATTTGGAGGAAAAGTGTTCGTTCTGTTCCTCTCCATGCCTGATTTGTTAATTTTGGAATGTTTGTTTTTAACGTTTTTTATTATTATTAAGTTATTTAATAATGTTTTTTTAATACATGACTGCTGCATGTGTACATTCATAATAAAACTGGTTGAAGCACGACATTGTGTGAGAGTCATTCAATTAAATTTTATTTCTATAGTGCATTTAACAGTTGACATTGTTGCAAAGCAGCTTTAAACCATCAAAAGAAACTGTGTTAGGAGGCTGGAAGTTCAGTATAACAGGAGACGTGTTTAAGTTCATATGGAGTTCAGTTGGTTATTGGAGACTCAGGTAGACTGTAGGAAACTCCAGTCCTGAACTATGGAGCGACTGCAGTCACGAGTCCTCAGAGAACAGCTGCTGTATCAGCCGAGGACAGGAGCGTCTTCATGGTGAAGTGGAACCGTCCCCAGTCACCACACGCGTCCCAGACAGACCACACGGGGCTCCATGTGACCAGATCTCCAACCAGAAGAGGGACACCAGGACGAGTCAGACAGATCCAGAGGACAGAGGGGGTCTGGATCACTGGCAGCTCAGGAGAGACACGTGTGTAGCCCTACGTCCATGAGTCCCCCATCGCTCCTTATCCACACTGCATTGGCTGGAATCTATAATCACACTGAGGTCTTTCACTGTTGCACTTGATGGAACAGAAAGGCATCTAAAGTTACAGTGTGATCAGAAAGCCGACTTCTAGCTGCTTGTGGTCCTATGACTAGAACTTCTGTCTTATCAGGATTAAGCAGAAGGAAGTTCATTAACATCCCGTCTCTTATGTCCTGCTCAACACAGACCAGGGGTGCTGAGGCCAATAGACTTTAATCTTTTCAGAATTCAGCCGAGCAGATTCCCAGCAGAGGAAAAGCTCTCGTCTCTTAAACGATGCACGCTTCTGTACGTTTACATGACACTTCAATATCCTGTTCTCACCAACATAATACTTCCATACATGTGTGTTGTGTTTTCAACCAGCTACAATACACATGTTCATGTGTTCTCCACTAAGAGGTCTGCTCTTTGCCCAGAGAATGTGGACATTCTCGTCTTTATGAGAAAAATTCTCATTACAATATTTGGTCTGTTTCCAGGTTTCAGTTGTTTATTTTTATTTTTTACACTTTAACAACCAAGTATTGAATATTTTATTTTGAAGTTTTATTTATTTGACTGGATATTTTTATTTTATTTTTGTTATAACCGCAGGTTCCATAGGTTATTTTTGTTAAAACCAAAAGTTGCTGGTCTTTTTTGCTGATTCGAAAAAATTATCCGATCCGTGACTCGAAAACCGTGACGTGATCCGAACCGTGATTTTTGTGATCTGTTGCGCCACTAAGAGTCAATTCTGTCCATCTCAAGGCCAAGGAGCTCCTCTGTGGTTTGTGCCTGTGATAGCAGAATTAGGGTGAAAGTCGTACAGTGTAAAGCCAGTGATTATGAAATCCACGACAGTTCGCGGCTCTTCATTATAAGTACTAGAACAGGAAGTTCAGCATCGTATTAAAATCAGGAGTTTCAGTTTATAAGCCGTAACTGAACCAACCATCTGTAAACTCTTTTAGTAATGTGAACTTTAGTTACCTTCAGGGACAGCGTCATCCTGTCCAGTCGCACACGGGTGGAACGCCGCAGTCCTCCACAGAGCCCCATGTACACACAACCAGTGTTTATATATTTTTCCAGTATTTTGGTGACTCCGACACATCAGGTGACAAATACTCCCCTCTCTGAAGATATATCTGTTACGTCGGGGGTCGGTTTGCCAGCTCGACGCCCGATTGTCATTCACACACACACCAGCAACTTGGGAACGTCTTTGGACTGTGGACGGAAACCGGAGAACCAGGAGGAAACCCATCAAGCATGGGGAGAACATGCACACTCCATATATACACACACACACACACACACACACAGACCCAAGGTGCAAGGCGTCAGTGCTAACCAGTACGTCATCGTGCAACATGTGGTAATGTCGTAACGGCTGTTTGTGAAAGGCCTACAATAAACAGCCGTCGCTAACAGGAGTCAGTGTTAGCGTTACTCTGATCACACTAGCGATAAAAAACACGACATAAAAATAATCTGTTCATGCTGAGTTATTCTTTACTGTATTTTATTCTGTGTTATTGATTATTACTGTTATAGATTATTGTGTTTTATAAATCAGTCAAGTCAAAGTCAACTTCATTGTCGATTCTGCTACGTGTACAGTACACACACACACACACACACACACACACACACACACACATCGAGAATTGAACTTACGTTACTCTCAGTCCCCTTACAAACAAAAATGTTAATGTTAAAGAACACAAACTAAGACTGTCACAGTGGTTAAGACAGATGATGCGGCAGAAGGCCGATGTGGTGCAAAGTGGAAACGGGGCACATTAAGAGTCGTGCAGGTGAGCTTTTAGTTTGTTTAAAGTGACGTATGTGTTCAGTTCTTTATTGCTGCACACGTGACAGGTGCAGGTGAGTGTGTGTGAGATGCGGGTCAGAGCTCAAGACTGACGTGTCTGTTCAGTTCTTTATTCCCGGGCGGAGGTAGTGTGCAGTCCAATGCTTAAATTATATAGCAGGATCTGAACACGTGTTCATGTATTTCAGCCAATCACGTGGCAGCAGCACAAAGTCCCTCAGGTCCGGCTCAGGTCCAGGCAGTGTTCACTTCAAACATCATCAAAAGGTCTGATGGAGAGATGTAAATAATCAGTCGTATAGACAGATTATCCTAATATAAAATATTATTTGACATAAATATTGTAAATCCTTGTGCATTGAATAAGATTTTTTATTAGAATATTTATCCCTAAACATCGATCACAGGCTTTTATTTTCTGTCATTTTATTTTGCGTGTGATTTGGAGACTTTCCCTGTAAAGAGCTGAAGACTCTGTGTGTGTGTGTGTGTGTGTGTGTGTGTGTGTGTGTGTGTGGAGGAGGAGCATGTCTGGGTTGCGTAGCCGCACTCTGTTGGTCAGCTCGTGTCCACTACACCACAGAGTCAAATCTACAGCAAGAGATAATCACACCACACCAGAAGCTCTTTAGTGTGTGTGTGTGTGTGTGTGAGGAGCTGCTCTGCATTCTGCTTGATAACCTGAGGTAAGTTAGACTTCTTAACACTGACTAAATACCAATAAATACCTCCAGACTAATACACCAGGGACTCTGTCCTTCACTCTGCATTACACTGGCAGCTTCACCATCCAGCACCGAGTACCGGAGCTCTTCACTGCACTGGCGCTTTTACTCACTATACTCACTTTACTCACTTTACTCACTATACTCACTATACTCACTTTACTCACTTTACTCACTATACTCACTTTACTCACTTTACTCACTATACTCACTTTACTCACTTTACTCACTATACTCACTTTACTCACTTTACTCACTATACTCACTATACTCACTTTACTCACTATACTCACTTTACTCACTATACTCACTATACTCACTTTACTCACTATACTCACTTTACTCACTTTACTCATTAAAAAGAACTTTCTTCACTGATGTGTTTGTGCACTATTTAATTCAATTCAATTTTATTTGTGTAGCGCTTTTAACAATTTTCATCATCAAAGCAGCTTTACACAATCAAAAGAATTTTTAAAGTGTGTATGAAATGTGTGTGTGAATCAGAATGATCAGATGGTCCCTGATGAACGAGCCGAGGGCGACGGTGCTGAGAAGTTCAGTATAACAGGAGACGTGTTTAAGTTCATATGGAGTCCAGTTGGTTATTGGAGGCTTAAGTAGACTTGTAGGAAACTCCAGTCCTGAACTATCAACTAATAGTGTGTGTGTGTGTGTGTGTGTGTGTGTCAAGTCAAGTCAAGTCAATTTTATTTATATAGCGCTTTTAACAATTGACATTGTCGCAAAGCAGCTTTACACAATAAAAAGAAGTAAGTCTGTATGCAATGTGTATGAATCAAAATGTGTATGACTCAACAGGGAACCCATCCTCATCTGGGTGATAACGGATAGCAGGGATTGATCAACTTAATAATGTGTACTGGAAGTTCAGTGTAACAGGAGATGTGTTAAAATTAAAAGGAGTTCAGTTTGTTCCTGGAGGCTCAGGTAGACTGTAGGAGATTCCAGTCCTGAGCTATCGAACAACTGAAGTCACAGGTCCCCAGAGCATCAATCGATGATAGGACAGTCTTAATGGAAACCAGCCACCATACAAATCCAGGCAGACCACACGGGGCATCCATGCGACGAGATCTCCAACCAGAAGCAGGACTCCAGGACCAGTTAGACGGGTCCAGAGGGCAGAGGGGTCTGGATCACTGGTAACTCAGGAGCGAACATGTATAGCTCGACAGAGAGAGAGCAGAAAAGGAGAGAACAGAAAATAAGGAGAGATGGCAGTTTGGTCTGGTCACAGTCAACAAGGTGAATGTATATTAGTGCAGAGTGTAAGCAGGGACTCCGGCAGGACTAACTATGACATCATCACTAAAAGGGAGGAGCCAGAAGGAAACACAAACATGAGGGGAAACTGAGACGTAAAGCAACCAATCACCTCACCGTCAACAAACCTGAGTGAACAATGAGAGTGGGGAGGACAGCATCTAAACATACCAGTTCACCAGATACTCTACGTCCATGAGTCCCCCAGATCTGCTCCTTTACCTAAGGCTAATCTATTTACAAAAATGCTGCGCTAAATAAATAAGTTTTTAGCCTAGACTTAAACACTGAGACTGTGTCTGAGTCCCGAACATTAATAGGAAGACTATTCCATAACTTTGGGGCTTTGTAAGAAAAAGCTCTGCCCCCTGCTGTAGTTTTAATAATACGTGGTACTGACAGGCAGCCTGCATTCTTTGATCGGAGTAGGCGTGGCGGATCGTAAGACACCAACAGTTCACTCAAATACAGTGGCGCGAGCCCATTTAGTGCTTTAAACGTCAAAAGTAGTATCTTAAAATCGATGCGAAATTTCACAGGGAGCCAATGCAGTGTAGATAAGATAGGGGTGAT
>JAAGKR010013283.1:0-14324 GCA_011419295.1 Clarias macrocephalus
CACACACACACACACACACACACACACACACACGGGTTCATGTCTTAATCTTATAGTAGAGTCTTACTTCATATCCTTATCCATAGTCAGATCATTTGCATTTAGTCACGTCCACAAATGTGTGTGTGTGTGTGTGTGTGTGTGTGTGTGTGTGTGTGTGTGTGTGTGTGTGGTCTCACACTCACAGCTTTTATGTTACTTAACACATTAGTGAGCTCTTTCCCCAGCAGCTGTTCGAGGTATCGGTATCAGACACATTTAAGGTTGTGGCCTAAACCAGTGCGATTGGGTCACGACTTCTCATTACAAAAAGCTCATGTTTATAATCACTACGTACTGTATACACACACAAACACACACATCTTATAATTTATTTTATTTTCATTAGAGTCCGTTTAGTTTGGGTTTTTTTTTTTTAAACAGCCCAACAAAAAGTAACATTATTATAAAAACAGGTGTTTGTTTTCAGGATTGTAAAATAAAGTGTTTGTAACTTCACTGAGGGAGGAGTCTGAGGTAGCTCAGGAGGTTGATACGAGTCAGATAGCTGATCTCAGCTCCACTCATAGCACTGACTCTGGTACGAGGCAAGTGTGCGGACAAGTCAGTGGCTGACTGCAGTAAAGTTGCAGTTTGTCCTCTTGACAAGAGCAATGATTTAAATTGACTTCAAGTTGCAGAAAGGAAAACTCACTATTTTGTACAGATATGCACCCGACAGCAGTGTAGAATCCTCGGCCATCTTGGAGAAAGTGGGGTTAGAGATGGGGTTTGAGGTCTTAGAGGTGACCCCGCCCACAGACTTCATTGTTCTTCTGGGAGACTTTAATACCCATGTGTGCGATGATTGATTGGGAGATCTGGAGTTAAGTGAATGGGAGCAACAGCCTTTGTGAAACGAGTGTTGGTGGCCTTCCATGGTTTGTCCATAACAAACACCATGTTCAAACACAAGGCAGTTCATAAATGTACTTGGTACCAGAATGCCTTGGGCTGATGGTCGATGATCTGCTTTTTCATCTGATCTGAGGCTGTATGTTTTGGACACTTTGGTAAAGACTAGAACAGTGATGATTTGGATCAGATGGTGGGGAGACAACAAGGCAGACCCAAAGAAGTAGTTGGGGGTCATTGGTGAGATGATTTTAATTCCCACCTCTGAGAAAGCTTTTACCAAGTCCCAGGACACAGGGGAAAAGGAAACAGAAAAAATAATAATATAATAAAATTGAATCATCATAGATCTTGTATAAGACCTCCATTATAGAAGCAGCTGTAAATACAATATCTGTGGTCAAACGCTTTTTGGCACCTGCAAGAATCTATCCAATGACGGAAACTTCAAAGCAGATTTGTAAGCTGCTCTGGATAAGAACGTCTGCCAAATGCTTAAATGTAAATATCAAACGGTCATATCAGGGGTGGTGGAAGCTGTCAGGTTAAAGAAGGAGGCTTTTTGAGCCTGGCTGGCTCGAGGAACTCCAGCTCCAGCAGAGGAGTACCAACAGGCAAAAAAAATAGGCATGGCAGCGACAGGTGTAGAAGCGATAGCATTTGGAGAGGCCATGAAAAGTGACTTGCAGCAGGCTTCAAAGACGTTCTGGAAAACTGTTTGGCAGCTTTACTGTTTTTTGGGGGGAGGGCGTTGTTAAGCAAGCACCATTGCTGCTGTGTTAAGCAAGGATGGTGAAACTCTGCCCTTGACTGCTGTCTTTGGAAAACATTGGTAACAGCACTTTGAGGAGCGGCTGAACCTAAGAGATGTGCCTCCTTATGGGTAGGTAGGGCTGGAAACAGTAGATGAGCCTAAATCCATCTCTTAAGGTCAAGTCACTGAGGTAGTTAAACAAGTCCGCAGTGGCAAGGATCCAGGGGTGGGTAACATTGGCTCTAGGTGTTGTTGGAATGTCGTCACAGTGCAAACTGGGGTGGTGGCAAATCGTGGTCCCCATCTTTAAAAAAAAAAAAAAAAAGGGACTAGAGGGAGTGTGCCACTTACCAGGGCATCAAACGTCTTATCCTCACTGATAAACACTAAGGAAAAGAGGCTAAAGTTGATAGTGGATTTGGGATGAACAAAACTTTTTACTCCCTCGCAGATGACTGAAGGGGCCTATAATTTTGACAATCCAATCTTTGTTGACTTGGAAAAGGAAAGTGGGAACCTTATCCCAGTTAGAGGGGTTTAAGTATCTCAAATGATGGAAAAGGAGATGACCATAGGTTGAGTTCAGCTTTTACAGTGATGTGGTACTGAACCAAAGTGGTGAAGAGGGAGCTGAGCAATTAGGCGAAGATTTACCAGCTTGTCTAGATTTACCAGTTGTCTATGTCCCTAGCATCACCTGTGGTCATGAACTTTGCGTAATGACCAAAAGAACAGAATTGCGAATACACGCGGCTGAAATGTTTCCTTGGTAGTGTGGTTTACTCTTCAGATTGGGTCTGAAGTTTTGAAATCAGGTGAGCTAGTTGATGTGGTTTGGCCACCTGATAAGGATGTCCCCTTGGAAGTTTACAGGCACGGCCAGCTGGGCAGAAGCCCGGGGTAACCCAGTACACACTAGAGGTATTATGTCTTTCAACTGACCTGGGAGCAGTTAGGGCTCCCCCAGGAGGAACTGAAGGAAGTTGCTGGAGACAGGGATGTCTGGTGTCTGCTACCACCATGACCCTGAATTGGACTAAGTGGTATAGAGGATAGACAATAATGATTCTTGAAGTGTTCTTGAAGTGCTCTTATACCACAATGAGTTTTCCCATCAGGTACAGTTATTATTTATTGAAGAACAACATTATACTTTATAATTCAAAATCATTTGTAGTTCCTGGTGTCACTTATATTATAGCAGCGATAAACTCTGTATACGTCCCTGTGAATGAGCTGCTGCTATGGAAATGATCACCATTTAGTGAGTGAGTGCATCAATATAAAGCTGTAATACTGTCAGAGCTGCTCTTATAGTGAATTAATCAACACCTTCTGACCAATCAGAGTACATGATTCAGAGTAATGAGTTTGTGTGTGTGTGTGTGTGTGTGTGTGTGTGTGTGTGTGTGTGTGTGTGTGTGTGTGTGTGTGTGTGTGTTGTGCAGGGTTTCATGCTTCTCAGGGTTTAGGAGAAGGTTGGCTGCCCACGCTGCTCTTGCTCCGAGACTACAGCATTCCCTCAATGTTCACCATGTACAAGTGAGTCTCACACACACAAACACACACATACACACAAACTTAAATAACACGTATAGTATACGAAATGCCTCATTTCTCTCTCTCTCTCTCTCTCTCTCTCTCTCTCTCTCTCTCGTTCTCAGTGATCGAGAGCAGCAGTACTCTGTGCAGATCCTGGCGGAGTTGGAGATGCACATTAAAGACGTAGGACTGAACCCTTTCAGCTCCCAGAAGCCTGAGCAGGTGCAGTCGAGTCCCAATAAAGAGCCGAGCTACTGCAACGCCTTCTACGTAAACTTCCAGGGCCTGCTTGAATGACAAGCCGGATGAGGATGACCAGATCTTCCACAAACACCTTTAGTCTCTTATCTTCTAACTGGAGCATGGATGAAGCTTTGGTTTTTAGAAGAAACATTCTCCACAGAGGTCTCTGAGGTACCCTTGAATTTTCACAAGCTTCAATCTCACCAAAAATTATTTTTGAGGAACCCTTTAACTTTCACCAAAAAACTTTAGTAGAAGACCCTTAAACACAGAGAGGAACCTTTAATCTAAACAAAGACCATATAAAGGATCCTTCATCTTCCATGTAAACCTCTGCACAAACACAGTTCCTTTAAACAAATTCTGTTAAAATATTCATTGTTAAGATCTGGAGAACATGGTTTCTTCATTAACGAGGTGGAGAGACCCTTTAATCCCAGTCATGTTTAGAAAACCCTTTGACCTAACCTTGAATCACCAGAACCACACTCTAATGACCCATTTTCAAAATCTTAATTTTCCACAGTTTCTATGCAACATCTCTACTTAGAAGTCAAATTTGTAGAAACTGTATCTCCTGAGGAACATCTCATCACCTGAAGAACTGTCAAGCTTCAAAAATAAGTGTGTCAAAACTTAACATACCTTCAACTTACTTAACGTAATTAAAACAAAATATGCAAACCTTTAATCTTTACAAACGGGTTTCTCAGAACCTCCATTCTCCAGGAACACACTCAGGAGTTTATGAGCCTGCTGTGAGTAATCTTTAATCTCGTAAAGAACAAAGTTCTGAAAATGTATCTTTTAATCTCCAAACACACACACACACACACACTACACTTTGAGGAAGCTTTAATGGAGTGAGGTGGACTGAACCTTTAATGTGTAAACAGGAACCTTTACTCTCTACACCTGAGCTTGAAGTAAGCTGCAGATCTTTGGTGGTGTTGTTGTTGTTCTCACAGTGACGGAGATGTCAGATCAGTTCTAGAAAGATGTTTTTTGTTATCAAGTGTGGACTGAAGTGTGTTTTTCTTCTTTTTGCTGAACTCAGAGCTTGTACTTTAAACAGTGTGCTTCAGGCTTCATCAATCCTCTTACAACACTTCCGCTTTAATCTGCGCTGCCCTCTAGTGGACACACTCATTAACTGCACATATCATAAATCACCTTTATGTGTGAAATAAATTTCAAAATTAAATCTCCAGCTGTCAGTCTCATTCCTCTTTCCTGATTAACTTGTTTAACCTTTTATATTCTATATTATTTCTCCCTCTATCCCATTATATAGATTAAAGCCGTGTACAACTTTGAAAACGCACTTCAGCTTAATGACTAAAACTCTGGATTCGGATTGGTCGGAAGATATTGATTAGTTTTTTAGTCTTGAGAGAATGTAAGGATAAAATGTGTGTGTCTAATGTTAGTGTAAGGAGTCTCCAGTGCGAGCGCTGTGTAACAGTCAGAGTTACGCTGTAGCTGAAATCTTCACGATTTCTTAGTCACATGACACACTGCGATCTTTATGTCTTAACGCTACTGTTTGTAACTATGAGCAGGTTAAATGTACAGTAAACTTATATTTATTTATGAATTTATTGTAATGGTTAATAAATTGCTGTGGTGTAAAAGGAATAAAGGGAGAGTCATCAGGTCGATCACAGCGAGGCCACTCCTACACTGTTGATTATTTTCCTTTAAGCCGCCTCCCACAGTGCTTTATTCTTTACTTGTACATCAGTTTCCGGATGATCTGCGCGAGGTTGTTGTAATCAGTGTTGGTGGTAAAGACTCTCCAGACCCTCCCTCATATCCGTCAAACACAGCTCTGGTCAGTTCCTGCTGGGAATAGCTGCTGCTGCTGATCACCAGCGACCCCTGGGACGAGGGGACGGGAGAAGACGGGAGAAGGTCGTGCAGGAGGATATAAACCTCACTGAGTGTGTGTGTGTGTGTGTGTGTGTGTGTGTGTGTGTGTGTGTGTGTGTGTGTGTGTATATACTTAAATATAATAAGAGTTTGGGTATCAGGTCTGAGGAGGAGGAAGACGTTCAGAATGACGGACTGCAGCAGGTAAGAGCTTTATTTATTACATAAAACTTTACACACCCACACACACACACACACACACACACACACACACACACACACACACAGCTCTCTTTCTCTCTCTCTCTGTGTATCCTGCA
Source organism: Clarias macrocephalus (assembly GCA_011419295.1). Classification (NCBI taxonomy): domain Eukaryota; kingdom Metazoa; phylum Chordata; class Actinopteri; order Siluriformes; family Clariidae; genus Clarias; species Clarias macrocephalus. The sequence goes on from JAAGKR010013283.1 coordinate 5,626, forward strand.
GGACATCATGATAAACACTTAAGCTCACTAAAGTTATTGAAACTCTTCTAGTTTTCCTCACGTATGGCTGAAATTTAATAATGATCTATAGAGAACCTTTTCAACGCTCGTGGATCAACATGATAAAGTTCTAACACACAGGAAGTGATGTAAAGCCTGGGGGCGGAGCTTAGAGCCCAGGTTTTATTCCTCATGTTTGTGCATCAGTTAGAAGGAGAGACTCTTTTACTTTATTCATGTAGTTTATTGAAGGGTGTGTACTGTACTGTACACACACGCACACACAGACACACACACACACACACACACACACACACACACACACACACACACACACACACACACACACACAGACGTAGTGTAACAGGTGGCTGTATTTTTAGCCCCAGACCTTCAGCACGTGACGGGGCTGAGAATGAGAAACAGGACCACACGGCCGAAACACACACACACACACACACACACACACACACACACACACACACACACACAACCACACACACACATATCACTCATGTGCTGCACACACTGACCATCACACTCGCGTTTCCATCTCATCATCGTCTACATCGGGATAATGAGCATTTCAAATACTAAAACTCAACTAGCTCCAGGATGCTCAGGCACAGCGCAGGGACTTAACACACACTCTTCATCTCATTAACACACACACACACTGAAAAATCACCCCGTTTATATACACTGGTGTGAATGTACAGAGACTCCGACTGGATGGTGTGTGTTACATCTGGTTTAAACTAAAATAAGTTTTTAAATAACTTCATCCAGACACCAGAGGTGGAGAGAGGAACTGAAAATCTCACTCGTTTAAACGTATTGTTAGGGATAAATAATCATGATGAACTACTTCTCCTAATAACTACATGAAAAGTTAACAGTTTTAAAATATCTATAGAAGTAGACTGATGGCTTTCTGGCGTTCGAATTACTCATCCTGCACCCTGTAATTATATCAGAGAAGTTAGTTGTGTTAAAATAACAGAGGATTTAATGATGAGGAACTTTAAGGCCTTTTCTTGACGGTGTTGGAACCAGTGTCACAGACAACAGGGATGATGGAGTGTGTTGATTCGTCCTCAGAGCGCCGAATAAGCGCAATGGTCATTAGGGTTTTTGTGTTGTTTATTGCACTTTATCTCTCTCCTTCTTGTAGTTCTTCAGAGAGTAAAGCTCTCACTTTCCGCACTCAGAAGGAAATGTTTGAGAAAATGGAGGAAACGTTTAAATTCTGTGCGGGATGTGGAAAACCGCCGTCACAGGGGACAGAGGCGCTGAAACGCTGCGCCAGGTCAGACCAACCTCTTCATGTGCACATTGTACTTCATTATTACTTCAGCAGTAACACACTCGCGGTCGTGTTGTCGTACTGACGACCCGAACAACCGTGATGCGATCGTGCTGATATTCGGTACAACAGCACAACCCCGAGTGTGAGATCGCTTTTATAAAACAGTTCCACAAACACCAATTATGGTTCACAGGTTATGATTTGTTTCTTTGTTCAACCAGTTATTTTGCTCGGCCCACACACGCATCCTTCCACACGAGCAACAGTTAGTGTAATTAACAGGGGTGGGGGTAGTTTTAATTCTTACCTGTACTCTGTAACCAAAAGGTGAAGAGAATAAACCATGGAGGTGGTGGACAGTCCTGAGAAACTCACCAGATTTACTGCATATCTCCACTTATTCCACTTTAGAATATCAGCTCCGTTAACTTCCAAGTTCAGAAGTTGAAATAGCGTTAAATGGAAATCTAGTGCACTAATCCCTTGTTCCTCACACTAAGTAGTGATCAAGGGTTAGTGTGGGATTTGGGATTCGGCCTTGTATTAAAAGCGATTTAGCTTCGTAGCTGCCGTTAGCCATGAACAGAACAACATGGACGGTTCAGAGGTTGATTCTAATGATAGGAAGTTTGAATCATTTTAGTGACTCAGTTCTTTGAATCTTGTTCATCAAAATGAACGAATCTTTTTTGGGTCATTTAGTTCTTTTGATCAGAAATAAAATAAAATTACAAAGTAACATTTTCAATGAACAGACCCACAACTCTCATATCTTCTGGTCCGAGTCATTCGTTCTTTTGAATCTATTCCATTGTATAGCGTGTATGGTAGTCACGTGACAAAAGAATGATCGATTCGGAAAACAAAGACTCAAAGGTAACGATTTATTTCTGTTTCCTTTACATAGCCTGTGGGGGTTTCGCGATGATTTGCGCTTGCGCGCCCAGTAGAACATAAACGAATCACTCTCCGAGTCTACTCGTTCTTCTGAGTCACGTTAAAGATTCATTCAAAAAGAACGACTCATTCGTGAACGACACATCACTAGGTGATTCGTAACTAACCGCTGTATGATGTTGATTTATATTAGTTTTGCTTTTAAAATGGCCGTGTTAATAACATTTATTACACAAACTAAACACCCTACGAGCGCCTTGATCGTGTGAACATCAGGTGAAATTAGCTGAAACAGACTCATTCACTGGGCTTTATAGCATTTTATTTTTAATCATTTGATTTCTCTCTCATTACGCTGTGTGTATAGATTGTGACTCTCACAGTTTCTGTGTATGTTTCAGGTGTTTGAATGTGTATTACTGCAGTAAGGATTGTCAGAAGCAGGACTGGTCTGTTCATAAGAAGTTTTGTGCCAGGTTGCGTATGGCTGCGGTGGACAGGCTGGTGGAGTGGCTCATTTATAAAGGTGAGAGTGAAGAGTGGATCGACAGGCAGATGTGTAGAAATCCTGGGGGGATTGGATTGGGGAAACACGTGGAAAAGTGCTCGGTAGTGTGAACAGTTTTTTGCCATCGTTGGAAACACCTGACCCGTTAATTCTTTTAAATTTCTTTATTTTTGGCAATTTCCATGATCCATAATAATAAAAGTTAACTTATGGTAAATGCAATTTATTACTCATGGGAAATTAAGGCCAAAACATGAGATACCTTACACTAGAGCCATGATTAAACTTGCTTTCCCTAACAAACAAAGTAGAAAAGACAGAAAAGTCGATATTTAACACAATACCAGAAGGGAAAAGTGGTGAAGAAGGAAATGACAGTCTATAGCCAAGTCCTAATGTCCTGGCAGAGGCAACCAGGCTTTGGGTTGAAGCATCCTTGTATATATTTTGAATTGTGGAGTGTATTTGGGGCAGCACTGTGTTGTGTCTCACATCCTGTGTGTTGTCTCACCCAATAGGAGACCTGCCCTTCCCCACAGAGGCGTGGTCTAAACCTGCTAAAGAGGTTCGATGCTGGGACGACTGGCTCTCCATGCAGGGCGACCTCACTGCCCGTTTGAAGCCAACCTTGTCTGGGAAGAACATGACAGAACTCTGGACGAATGCCTGTCGGCCACGCCCAGATGAGGCGGAGCTTTGTGAATCTGTGTGGCGCGTGTCCAGCGAGTTCCTGTCACGTCCACTAACTATTGGAATGGCCATGAAGATGTTTGGTCTAGACCTATATTCCAAACCTCTCACCATCCACATCGTTGGGGCTGGAAACACTGAGACCCTGGGCGCGAGGACAACAGATCTGGATGAGCTGAGCCGTATGTTTCCTGGACATCAGGGTCTGGAGGTGGTCATGGTGGGGCCAGAGGTGATGCAGGGGCCCATCATGAGGCCTCCTTTAAGAGCGTTTGGTCCACGAGGTAGGGTCTACATCAGCGCCTACAAGGGTCTGTACCACGAGTTCTGGGAGCAGCTTGTGGAGAAAGGAGAGGCAGCAAGACCAGACCTGGTGGTGGGGTTTCATCCAGGTACACACACCTACACACTGAAGCAGTTACCATTACCGTTTCAAGTTTCTTAAGTGCAGCACTCTTCAGGTTTCTTTGTAATAAAAACAGGGCCCAAATCAAACCTCTGTGCCACTACTAACAAAGAATTTAAACCTTGAAAGGCTAAAAATGTTTGTTCTGCTTGTGGCTGTTCTACCTTGCCCCATGTCAGATGTGTGTGTTATATGTTGGCTCTGGCTGTAGATTTTAACTCCAGACAGGGAATGACAAATGGATGGTTTCCAACCCTGCTGCTGCTCAGAGACTACAACATTCCAACCCTATTCACTATGATCAAGTAAGGAGAAAGAGTAGTTAATAACATTCACCATACATATATATTATGACCTAATGATTCAAAACCTACTTAATGTTCTCTCTCTAAGTGATGAAGAGCTGAAGAAGTCCGTACAGATCCTGGTGGAGTTGGAGATGGACATTAAAGGCACTGGACCGAACCCTTTTAGCTCCCAGAAGCCTGAGCAGGTGCAGTCGTGTCCCAACAAGGAGCTAAGCTACTGCAACGCCTTCTACCTGAACTTCCAGGGCCTGCTGGAGGACAAGCCGAATGAGGACGAATAGTCACCCTTGTTATGTTAATACCGACATCTGCACTGTTTTTCAGTTTGTACCGTACTTGCATAAGTATTCACCCCCTTGACCTAGAACGGACATAATTTTCATGTTATGTCAGAAATCAACACAAAATAGCTAATAATAATAATAATAATAATAATAATAATAATCAATATAGTTTGGAAAATTATTTATTATAAAAATGCAGGAAAGTTTTTACCTCCTATGCAAAATGGTTGTCCTTTAGTGTTATAATTCGGTAAAGTCTCAAGTAAAAGGTTTTTATTGCTGTAAAAAAAAATAAAAAATCATTCAGAGATTGGTGCTAAGACATATTCCAAACTTAAGATAAGATATATCTTTATTTCTCACACAGTGGGGAAATTTGTGAATCATGAGGGGGGTTTAATGAGATCATTTAATGAATGATGATTGAAATCAATGAGATTCAGTGTGGCGGTGGTGTAGTGGTTAGCACTGTCGCCTTGCACCACCAGGGTCCGGGTTCAATTGCCGGCTAGGTTCGATTCCCATCTCTGTGTGCATGGAGTTCGCATGTTCTACCTGTGCTTGGTGGATTTCTTCCGGGTTCTCCGGTTTCCTCCCACAGTCCGTGTAGGTTAGGCTAATTGGCGTTCCCAAATTGGCCATAGTGTGTGTGTGAGTGTGTGTATGTGTGTGTTTGTGTGCCCTGCGATGGATTGGCACCATGTCCATTCTACCCCTATCTTACCCAAGGATTTTCACTCGCGGTGAGCGCCAAAACTCGTGGTGAATCATGATGAACTTTTTCATCTTTAACACTCTCAGCTCAGTCAAACTCCCTGAGAGACACATTAATACTGTGGTCTGTACGTTTGCTTGAATTATTCCACCCAGGAATCTGTGCTAACAATTTAACAAAAATCATTAGCAGACAGTGCCGTTATGACTCACTGACTGAACCTTTAAAACCCTTAAAACCATTAAGATCCTGGTGGGGAACTCATAGGACCAGTCTACTGTACACTCAGAAGTCAAAGTGTTTGCGATTTGGCAATGTAGAGAAGGCAGCAAAGACGAGAACCTCCAGCCACATTCCCTTTAAATATACTTAAGCATCCTTTTTTTCAACTTAGCTAAGTGTTAACATAAAAGATAAGTATTATACAGTATTTAGAAAGCAAAATGAGCGATTCTAAAGAAAAACAAAGTACTGCGCCAGCAACACATTCGGCCGCTTCCTTATCTAGAAAGCTGGCAGCCATGACAGCTAGTGATAACACTAGCAACAAGGATACACAACAAGAATACACCAACACGGAGAATTTATTGATGAGTCAGTTGGTCTCCTAACTGGCAAAACAGCGTGCCAGTTTAAAAGAAGACATGGCAAGTGGGATTCTCGACTCTATTAAACCTCCATTGATACATTACGTAAGACTGTCAACTTGTTTCAACACCGACTTGCATCCACTGAAGTATTAGTGGGCAAAAACATGAAAAAAAAAACGATAAAAATAAAAAAAAAACGATAAAAAAAAGTGCCGATTAAGTCATTGAAGGCACAGAATTAATCTCTTCTTGACCAAATTGACGACCTTGAGAACAGATCCAGAAGGGCTAACTTGCATCTCATCAATATTCCAGAAGGTTCTGAAGATGGGAAAGACACAATTGGATTTATATCAGTGCTACTTAAAAAGACTATAGACTATGGAGAAAAATCAACAGAGTTTCCCTGAGGTTTTACCCGATTTCTCTAAAAATCCTGTGGGGACGAAAGTTAGATTTATAAGCTAGAATTTGAAAGGTTTAAATGGGGCAGAATCTTTGTCCATTTATAAAAAAAAATTAATATGAAATAATATATTTACAAGAAACCCACCTCTGTATTGCTGATCATCTTAGAATAAAGAAATCATGGGTGGGACAAATGTTTCACTCAAGTTACAATTGTAAGGTAAGGGGCACTGCCACATTGATACATAACATTCAATTTACTGCCTCCGCTACTATTGCACATGCCCAGGGGAGATATGTTATAGTATCTGGGATGCTATACCAATGTACATGCTCCTAACTGGGATGACATGAGTTTTATTAATAAGCTGGTTATTAAATTCTTCTGCCCCCTGGACCTGTCTGACTCGTCCTAGTGTCCTGCTTCTGGCTGGAGATCTCGTCACATGGAGCCGTGCGGTGACTAGGGACGGTTCCACTTTACCATGAAGACGGTCCTGTCCTCAGCTGATGTTGACTGCTGTTCTCTGAGGACTTGTGACTTAAGTCGCTCTATAGTTCAGGACTGGAGTTTCCTACAGCCTACCTGAGCCTCGAATAATGAACTGAACTCAATTTTAACTTAAACACATCTCCTGTTATACTGACCTTCCTCGACTTGCTCATTGGGGACAGACTTATCATTTTGATTCATACATGTTCACATCTCATACAACTTATATAATTCTTTTGATTGTGTTCTGATTGATTCTTTTGATCTGCTTTCCGATAATGTCAGTTGTTAAAAGCGCTATACAAATAAAAATTTAATTGAATTAAATCCCATCTTTTGATTTTCGGTGATGATATGAATTGCATTATGGACCTATCCCTTGACCGTTCTCTTCACCCTTCTGTATTTCACTGTATACTCAATGCCCAGTCGTAGCAAATACCCTCAAGATTTGGTTTCAGTTTAGACAATGCTTTGGCTTTAAAGACCTCTCTATAGCCAGTCCTATATGTAAGAACCACCTTTTCCTGCCGGCTCAATTGGACTCAGTCCTTGCTCACTGGCAACAAATGGGTTTAGTTAAGTTTGGTGATCTTTTCGTTGATGGTCTTCTTGGCTTGTTCTGTTCTGGTCTTTTTGCCCTATTTGCCCTGTATAGATACTTTCAAAATCGTCATTTAATTCAAAGTCATTGTTCCACATATCCCTCCATTCCTCCCAGTACAGGTTTGGGTGAAATTGTAAATACTCCCTTACATTTAAAAGGAATAATCTCAAAAGTTTATAACATATTAATGTCAACAAAATTCGTGCAGAATGGTCAAGGGATTTTGGCTGCAGAAATATCAGAGGAAACATGAAATAAAGCTTTGATTAGAGTAAATGGTACAACCAAAATACTCGCTTCGGTTTGATTCAATTTAAAGTTCTCCATCGGCTTTATTTCAGCCAGGCAAGGTTATCAAAGGTATACGCAAATATAGATGATACATGTGAGCGATGTCACTTCGCTAAAGTAGACCTGGCTCATATGTTTTGGTCTTGCCCCAGACTGCTAGATTTCTGGACAACTATATTAATTATATGAACTATATAGTTTTTGTCTGAGGCATATGTCGAGGCTATCAGGTCTAATTTTGAAATGAAGGTTTGGTGTACAGGAGCAGGGTGTCATCTTGTCCAAAAACTGTCAAGATGCCTGTGCTTTTGCATGTCTCTTGGCCCGGAGGAGAATATTGCTTGATAGTCAAGTCAAGTCAAGTCAATTTTATTTATATAGCGCTTTTAACAATTGACATTGTCGCAAAGCAGCTTTACACAATAAAAAGAAGTAAGTCTGTATGCAATGTGTATGAATCAAAATGATCAGATGGTCCCTGATGAACGAGCCGAGGGCGACGGTGGCAAGGAAAAACTCCCTGGGATGGTAATAGGAAGAAACCTTGAGAGGAACCAGACTCAACAGGGAACCCATCCTCATCTGGGTGATAACGGAGAGCAGGGATTGATCAACTTAATAATGTGTACCTTAATAATGTGTAATTTAAACCTGAAAGAGCTCTGGTTATAGGAGACTCCATACTGAGGCACGTGAAATTAGCTCGGCCTGTAGGGGGCGCCAGCGGCAGTGGTCAGGTGTATCCCGGGAGCCAGAGCACCGGACATAGCAGGTAATCTTAGGACTCCAGGTCAGCATAGGTTCTCTAAGATAGTGGTACATGCTGGAGCTAATGATATACGCCTTCGTCAGTCAGAGGTTAGCAAGAGTAACTTTACAGAGGTGTTTAAAATAGCGAAGGCGATGTCAGAAGAAGTAGTTTGCTCTGGTCCCGTCCCAATGAGACGTGGCGACATAGCTTACAGCAGGTTATGGTCGCTGAACCGCTGGATGTCCAGGTGGTGCTCCGAAAACAACGTGGGCTTCATAGACAACTGGAAGACCTTTGAGGGCAAAACTGGCCTGTTAGGGCGGGACGGTGTCCATCCCACTCGGGAAGGTGCTGCTCTCATTTCTTGTAGTATAGCACATAGTCTCAGAAGAGGCCTAGTTAATCGCTGACAATCCAGAGCCAAGGCCAGGGAGCAGACAGA
>JAAGKR010013284.1:0-14322 GCA_011419295.1 Clarias macrocephalus
TGTGTGTGTGTGTGTGTAGTGTTTGGATAGCTCTGACAAAATGCAACATGATAGCATGCCTGATGGGTCACACTCACACACACACACACACACACACACACACACACACACACACACACACACACACACACACACACACAAACACACGCACACACATACAAAAACACACACGGCACAGCACAGATTGGAGCACAGAACTTTCGTCTGCCTGTCAGTTTGTTTTTATGACTACTTCATACTATAATAATTTATAATGACTATTAAAAAAAGAATAATAAGTTCATCATTTTAAAGGTAAAGGCTGTCTTTTATCATGCAAGTTGTGTTTGAAGCTGGCAGTAGTGGCTCAGTGTGTTAAGGCTCTGAGTTACTGATCAGAAGGTTAGCAGTTCAAATCCCAGCTCCACCAGGTTGCCCCTGTTGGGTCCTTGAGCAAGGCCCGAAACGCTATCTGCTCCAGGAGTGTCATATAACGACTGACCCTGTACTCTGCCCCCAGCCTACTTACAAGAGCTGGGATATGTAAAAGAAATAAAGAATTTCACTGTGCAGTGTTGTATATGTGATGAATAAAGGGTGAACTTTACATTCGCAACCTACGTAGCTAGCTAGCATCCATGGAATGTGACCGTCTGTTTTTTTTTTTTTTTAGAGATGTGTTTCTAGATTGTGCCAAAGAGCAGTGTTTATCCATCCTTACTAGAAGGACAACACCAAAATATGCTTTCAGCTGTACAAAAGGGCTAGCTTTTACAACCCTAGATGTCTATATTAAGTGCAGCAATAGACCCTTTTAGAGGTTATGTCAAGCTTAGATCACAGAGTTCTCTGGGGGAAAAAAAAACAACAACAGAAGCTTTAAGCATCATCTACTGAGAATGTTATCTCACTGTGTTGTTGGTTCCAGAAGAAAATGAGTTAAGGCTCTAACTTAGTCTAAGTTTTAGTGCATAAAAGCTTTTACTGGCAAGAAAGGGAAAAAAAAAACACTTTGGTCAAATGTAAGACGAAAGAAATGGAGTAAAATGATTACCATCAGTACTTGTGTTTGTAGTGCACACTTTATCTAAGGAAAGGTCATGCGAGAAAGTAGAGTGTTATAGTACTTCTAAAAGATTCAGTGGTCCCCAATACTGAAAAGCAGGGAGAGTAGCTGCCTGCCAAAATCCACTGAAAACAACTCACGCTAGGCTGAATCCAAAATCCCTCTCTAACTTCTGATCAAGGGCACTACTTGATGTTTGGCACAAGGGACCCTACATAGTGCACTAGCTTTCCCTTTTACGCTATTTGAGATTCAACAACGGATCAGTTCATTAATAACATTAGGTTATTCCTTGAAGTTAGAAGAATCCCTTCTTCTACACACCAAGTAGTTCAAGGGTTACAGAGGGATTTGAATCAGCCTTGTCTTAGAAGATGGTTAGTTTTGTACCCAAGTTAAGCATGAAAAACAACACGGACAGGCAGCTCTGAATGACTAAGGAGACAAAGAGTTTAAAACGACACAACATTATCAGATGTGTTTTCCAGCTGAAAGTGCTCTCATGACTGGTTTAGTGTGTGGGTTTTGGTAGCGTAACATTCCTTTTGCCGTCCAAAAGTGGGAGAGATCTTGGCGGACAGGCGTCATGATGCAGATCAAATGCAGAAGGGCCCTAGGCAAGCCTATGGTTTTAGTAATCTGTAGCCATCATACTGCCATTAATATTCAATTCAGTCTCCACCAGTGTAGCTATTTATCTATAAAGTATCGCGGACGCCATCTGTGGTTTTCATTCTTCTTCTGATATTTTCCAAAATCTGTTTCTTTCCTTAGCCATTTGTATTGCTGTCCACTCTCCTCCTCCTAGCCATTCTTTGATATCATCAATCCATCTCCTTGCTGGCATTCCTACCCGTTGTTTCCGATTTCTGTTTCTCTCTATCATCACTCTTCCATCCTGCAAAATGTTCCCAAACAGGCCCATTTTACGCTCCATGATAACTTATAAGCGTCTTAGATCTTTTCGGATTCTTTCATTTGTCACCTTTTGTCTCCATCCAGTCTACAGAATCTTTCTATAACTCATCTTTTCTCATTCAATTTTGCAATGTCCTTCTGTCTCAGTTTCTCAGTTTCCCCGGCATAGAGTAATCCCGATAATACACGTGATCATTATCTTGATTTAGACCTTCACTGAGATATTTCCACTTTTACAGATTTCCATTTAGTGATGCAAAAGAAGAGCCGTTCTGTTATCAGATGCAGCTTAACGACAGTTTCCTCCCTCTGCTTTTCTCTTTTTATTGATGTACTGTATGCATTTGCTTTAGTTTTGGTGCAGTTCTGTCCTGTCAAAACACTGCTTGATCGCCCTAATGGATTGCTACCTGCTCTGTGTAGTTTGTACGGTTGTGAAGTGAAGTCTTATCACTCATATCTGTATCTTTATTTGGTATCCTTGTTGTCTCTTGTACCTGCTTGTTCTTTTTTATTTTTTTTATTCTAAGTAAATTTGTCTGCCTGTGTTTTGATGCTTATCATCCTGTTGTGAAGTCCTATCGTGTGTATCTTTATCTTACATTTATTTTCATTTCATACGTTTCTGATGTTTGTTCACCCCGACCTGCGTTTTTTCCATGATTTTTATCTCTGATGATCCGATTATCCTTGTGTCTCTCTATCATGTTTTCACCCCTATCATGCTTATGAAACTCACATTCCACCAAGGCACAAAAAAAACCTACAGTATGTCAATGTGATTTTTTTTTTTTAACTTGCGACTTGTGTAAATGCGGAGGTGATTTAGAAGCTCCTTTTTTGTCGTTTTTTTTTTTTCCTTCATCTCTAGAACTAACACCGCCAGTTACGTTACCAGGGAAACGCCACTTCCAATAATTATGCAATCTTCTGACACGCCCACACAGTCCTGATCAGGCTTTTTGAGATTTTAGAGCGTTTAAACACTAAATAAATAGAAACTGCTCAAGGTAAATGACTAGTGTGTGATAAATCTTTTTTTTTTCTTTTCCTTTTTTTGATTTGCTATTTAGACATATATGCATTGACATTTCTTATTGAGTTCTGAATTAAAAAGAATCAAAGCTCAATGGTTCCAATAAACATCCTAAATATAATTGCACATGTTAGTTTGCATGTTCTCCCCCTGCTTGCTGGGATTCCTCTGGTTCCCTCCAACAGTTCACAGACATGCAGATTAGACTAATTCCCAAACTGTGTGGTGTGAATGAGCATGTGAGTATGTGTGTGTCTGCCCTGGGATGGATTGGCACCTCCAGGGTGCCCCGCCTTGTGCCCTAAGTCTCTTGGGATAGGCTCCATATCCCCGTGACCCTTTATACAGAATAAAGCGGTATAGACGATGAGTGAGTGAGTAAGTTATTGCACATATTAAATAATGAGCCATATATCTGCATAATAATTGTATTATGTTTATTAAATATGGATTTTTTTTTTATTCTATCCTTGCTGAAGGTTTTCAAATCAGTATCTACCTTCCATTACAGCTGAGGAATTCCGAAAAACAGAAATGAAAAGTGTGTGAGGAGGTAATTATTTTATTAATAAATGATTTGGCACTTATCTGGTTCAATCCACACATTTTAAACAAGCTTCAGAAGGGGGGTATTTATTTATTTATTTATTTATTTATTTATTTATTTATTTATTTATTTTTCTTTTTTCTTTCTTACATGACATTCAATCAGATTTTGAAATATTATCCAGAACTTAGAACTTCAGCCTGCAGGCTTCTTTTGAATTAGCGCTGAGTGAATTTCATCCATTCCTCTCCTCGGGATAATGGAGACGAAACTTTCATATTTACACACGGTATCGGCTCCAAAATCCTGCGTGCACTTTTCTCACAGTTATCAAACATTAATATGGTTATTTCCTTATTATTAAAATATCTATTACTTAATACTAAGACTGGGAATCACCTAACTGTTCTAGCTAAAGTATTGTTTTAACAGAAGTTCAGGATTACGCTCATACACGGCTACACGCTTTTGTTCAGTGCTGATGAATTTTGTATGGCCTGATCCTTTATACAGAGATTAACATTTAACACCTGTGTATAACCCATAATGCAATGCGCAGAAGTGCGCATTAGTACCTTTGGGATCCTACAATGAAGTCACAAGAGTGAAGAAAGGTTAAATACGAGCATAGTAGCCTGTAAATTATTGATTCTGTTTAGTGTCAGTGTATTTTGTCCTTTAGTAATATGTTCATGTTTTGCCTAAAATAGCCGAAGACGTTCTGTAGAAAACATATTTGTGGATATGTGTGCATAAGAATAAACAAAGCAAAATAGACCTTAAATATTAATGCACTATTGTGCAGCAGTCTCTTATCTATACCTATACGCTTACTCGGCGCTTTATCGGGAACACCTGTATACTGTACATACTTGCAATATATGCAATTATCCAGTCATGTGTGTGAGGTCAGGACATCATGCAGAATACAGATCAAAAGTTCCAGTTAATATGGCTTCACTAAGGTGGCACTGTGGCTTAGTGGTCAGTCCAGGATCAAGGGTTCAATTACTGACTCGGGTCTTTTTGCATGTTCTCCCAGTGCTTGGTTTGTTTCTCTGGGTACTTCGGTTTCCTTAGACAGTCCAGATAAATGCAATTTAAGCCAATTGGTGTTTTTTTTTTTTTTTACATTTGGTGTGGAGTTAGTATGTGTCTGTTTCCGTGCCCTGTGATGGACTGGCACACCATGCAGGATGTACCCTTCCTAGTCCCCTGGGAAAAGCTCCAGGCCTCCAGCAACCCAGAACAAGAAAAGCAGTATAAGGAATGAGTGAGTGAGTGAGTGAGTGAGTGAGTGAGTGAGTGAGTGAGTGAGTGAGTGAGTGAGTGAGTGAGTGATTTCGGTGACTTTGACTTTGACTTGAGCTCGGAGGGCAGACAAAAGATCTTTGATGATAGGCGAGACGAGAAAAGAATAGCTGTCAGGTACAGTAGAATAAGGTAATTTTTATACTCACTGTTTACAACCGTCATGAGCAGAAAAGCATCACAGAATTCATTAAAGCATGATTTGTTCAAAACATCACATTTAAAAAATTGTAAATAATAATATGTAAGAAATGTACGACTTAATATTCAATCATATCCATCATTCATAAAAAATATATACAGTTAAGATGTTTGCCAATATTTATTTATTTATTTATTAGAAAATACTTACATTTTTAACAAACAGTAAAAAGCATGTAAAGTAGCATGTACGGTGTATCAATCTATCTCTCTCTCTCTCTCTCTCTCTCTCTCTCTCTTTTTATATTTTAAAATGAAGCATGAACAAAAATACGGGTTGATATACACGAAAGAGGCTCAGAATATTCTGTAATAACGTTCCCTGTGATGACGCAATCTGAACCAAAAAAATCCATCACATACAGTACCCTGACGTATGTGCAATCGATTACATTACATGTGATGCTGAACGTGATCTCAGAGTCTCAGTGCCGGCCACATTTCGACACGGCGCTCCATGTTCCTGAACGTATCGGCAAGGATATCGGTTTCTGCGCCATCCTCTGAATAAAACTCTTTAAGGGTACGTCAGGGACACATTACTTCTTCCTAAATTCAGACTGACATCTGTTAAACGAATTGGTGACCCAATACTGTGGAGTCGCACTGTGAGGACGCGTTGCTCATTACTGTCCACCACCATCCTGATAAGAATGTAGAATGACTGAGTGAAGGGATACGGTGTTAAATGGCGCCATGGCGGTACCTTATCAGTCTGACTCAGGGGCATCCAGGCGTGTTCGGAGCTCCATATACTGAGGAGGACATTGTGCGTTGTTTTATTCAGATTGCTTCGTCCTAGCGAGAGTTACAGAATATTCAAGGCCACTTTTGAGCAAATCATCCTCTATCCTTTTTGTTAGTTTCATAAAAAATAAATAAATAAATCAACAAAATACTTATTATACCTTCACAAAGTTTTTTCATGAATATTACTAACTAGCTAACCAGAGATCACCAGATATGATATTATCATGATACGTAGCTGCCGATTCTTTTTGTATTGCGATTCATATAGTATCATTGTTTTATAAATATCGATATTCGATATTCATTTGCCTTCAAGAGTTTATTACATTTCTAAACAGACTTTGCTCCACCATATAAGATGCCTGCCAATGCCAAATTCCAACACCTAAAAGGAGGAAACCGGAGTACCCAGAGGAAACCAACCAAGCACTTCCACACAGAGACGGGAATCGAACCCGGACCCTGGAGGTGCAAGGCGACAGTGCTAACCACTACACCACCGTGCTGCCTGTCCGTCATCCTGCCTACAGTAAAAAAAAGAAAAATACTTACTGTATATATGTGAACTTTATTATACAGTTCCGCATAAAATATTCGTTTAAGAGAAACATGAGTAAGATGAACTTTTTTTTTTTTTTACTTTTCCTGCTAGTGTGTAGGATCTTCCTGAGAAAAAGAGTGAGAGAGAGAGAGAGAGAGAGAGAGAGAGAGAGAGAGAGAGAGACCCTGTATCTGTGGTTATCTGATTTATGTGACCTGTTGTGGGAAGATATTCAGCTGAGATGCTCTATAAAAAAATCGCTTCTGTCGAAACCAAAAACATCATTTGAACTCCTTTTCAGACTACATGGGATTTTATCAGTCAGTGTACTGTATGTGTACATGTTACCTGAAAAACCAGGAGAAGTATCTTCCAATACTGTTAAATCATTGTGCATACTTTAGTGCAGACATAGTGCTGAGGAAACAAACAGAACGTGAGGAAAGCTATTCTGTCCTGTTTTTATTTAGTCCTATTGTAGTTTAAAGATTAAAGCAGATTAAAGCAGTTTGTCACCTTGTGTCCAGGTTAAGCATGGTTGTGTTTGTATTGTTGTTGTTAGTGTTTGGGGCTGTTCCCGTGGAGGGGTCGCCACAGAGGACCATCCGATCCGCACAACAACTTGGCACAGAATTTACGCCGGACGCCCTTCCTGATGCAATCCTCCCATTTTATTCCATTGTTTATGTTGTTGGTCTTTCGGCTCCTCCTGGCAAGGGGTCACCATAGTGGACACTTGGTCCACACATATAAGCTTGGCACGGGTTTTTTTTCGCCGGGTGCCCTTCCTCGCATTTTACCTAGACTTGGGACCGGCACTGCATCCAGAGGCTGGGGATCCGATCTGAACCCAGTCAGTATCACCAGTATACTAATCACCGGTCTGATCACGTGTCATCATCTGCACCTGTTTCTCACTGATCCATGTCTTAAACTAGTTGCTTTTTTATTCTTGAATGATTTATAGGTCACCTTGCGGCTTCACAAACAAAACACATTCATCTGAAACTGTTCAGGAACAGGGAATAGAGCAAAAAAAGGGAATAGAGCAAAAAAAAATTAAAAAGTAGTTCAGGAAGCAAAATACAAGAAAGCCAAATAAGATGATATGAGTACTAGTCGAAGACGTTTGCACTCTACTGTACATCTGGACCCGTCGGAGGACACCAGGACACGTACCGGAGGAGTGAACTCCATCAACCAAGCAAGCACACAAGTTTTTATTGCACTCTTTCATAAGACACTCTGGAGTCTTCCTTATGCCCCAATAATACATTGTGATAACGTTCATTCATCATATTTCCGAAGAGTCACTGCATTGTCTTAAGACAGGAATCCCTGTTTAAGTGGGATTTCCTAAAACACGGCTTCCCTGCTTTACGGCGTCCAATAATATGTTTCGGCAAAGCAGTCCCCGCATCCCCACACACAAACACTGATCCAGCTGATTGTACAGTATGTAAAATGTTCATCATTTTCCAATTTATTTTTGAATTCTCTTAAAATGAAAATGTGTAAAGTACGTAAAGAAAACGTCCAGCATCCAGTTCAGATTTGTGCAAAAGCATCACACACTTGTCACAAACTCTTCTGCTATTATATATATATTTTTTAAATGGTTGATACTGTATAAATTTCTAGTAAGTCTGAGCTGTTTTTTTTTTTTTTTTTTTTTTTTTTTTACGAGGTCTGGCAAGAAATCGAACAGCATTTTGAGCAGCCGTTAGTGACTGTCCTGCACCCGATACAGCTCTCCGGCTCCAGCTTTGCTGATGTTCACTTACACTTACTTTTAGTCTTTTGGCAGACAAGCTTATGTACTAATTTATAGTTAATGAACACAACTTACTCCTTCCAAAATTGTTTTCATTTATGTCTATTTTGGACTTGTATATTGTATATTGGATTGTGTCCTTGATCATGAATCATGATATATTATAAATGCATATATACAGTATACAGTAGTTAAGATTGTGGTTTGATTTGTTATGTAAAGAACAACACACACACACACTATAGTCTTTATACAAAAAATAACGCAGACCAGATTTGGGTAGCGTAAGTTAGAGCTGTGATAACCAGCCTTTCCCGTACGATGTTTTCTCTCTTAATAGCAGCATGGGACTACAGCACCCATCAGTCCCTGCACTCCATGTTCACATCATATAATCATGAGCACCTGAGCCACGTTATCCACACTAAACACCACTACTTAAATCCCTCCGGTATAGCAGAGGAAGGTAGAATGGAAGGAGATGGCATGACATCATTTTGCTGAAGCTGTTTCAATTAACGGACGAGGTTTACTCGAAATATTTTGACGTACCATTAACTTTTATGCTGTGAATCTTTTATGCTGGGCTTGTTTTGCAATGTTCAGCGAAAAGGTATTACACTAATAACCTCCTAATAGCGGCAATTTCATTTGGAACTTGTGTTGTTACTCATGCTCATTTGCCCATGGAAAACATGTGCATTTAATGTCTCTATCTCGTTTATGTCTGATCCAACATCACATGGGTGGAAGTGATCATGGCTGTGATGCGGTTATAGGTATCTAAAGATATCACCGATATTCAGTACAACAGCACCACCTCGATCGTGATATTGCTTTTATACGACAGTTCTACTGAACCCATTTATCAACATCGTATCATTCGTTTGTTTATTTAACCAGTATATTCTTAGAAGTGGATTCACTTTCCCTTGTTGCGGGACCGGACTGATCTACTTTCACCCATGTGGTGACTGACAGCTAGTGTAATTAACAATTGTTAGAACAGCTGTGATACCAAGTGATATGTGCAGTCAAACCTCCCAGTTCCGTTATGCTCTATATCAGCACTCTAGTAGTGGCTCTTGTCCGATCAGATTACTCGGTCAGGACTAACGGTTATATAATTATCCAATCCAATAAAAAACAAGTAAAGCAATAATAAAACATATTTATTACTCCATTATGATGACTTCACTGATGAATTGAGCGGTTAATTCTTTCCCAATTTAAACTGATAAACTGGAGCTTAAAGAACAACTTGCAGCAATGCTTTGTTTTATAAATGACCCAGTATGGCGCCACGCGTTCTCCTCTGGCTCCAGGTGGGATCATCTATAAGCAAAAATGACCTGATTTTTTTTTTTATTTCCTGCTATTACACCTCCACAGTATATCCTTCTTGTCTCTTGGTTATTTTGTCCTATTTAAACCATGTTCATGTGTATCTCAGGTTTGTGCAGTTTGTATTGTCGTAGTCCTTGTTTCACGCTGTGACACTCTCGCTGATTTGGGAAACTCGATGCATATACTTTCTTCAGCAACACTTTTTTAAAAATATCTTTATATTATTAGTCTTAGATGATCTTAGATGTGAGGTTATTTGAAAACATGAACAAATTCTGACCAATGAGATTCAAGCGTTCAGCTTGAATGCTGGAAGCTCTGAGCTTTGCTTACTTGTTAGATCTCCAGGACATAGTTTGGAAACCAAACATGTGATCGCTGATCAAGCACTTGCAAGGTAAAGGGGACCCTGTCGGTTTTAAAGGCGATCATACAATACTGTTGAGCATGGTCTTACCTTAGCAGCGACTGAGGAGTTCGGCTTCTCCAGAAGATCCCACAGTTTCTTCCTCTTCTCAGGACAGCAGGAGTGGTCGAACTCGCCCTCTCCGTCCCTCTCACGCAGTGTCTCGGCTTCCCTCCGCAGCTCCTCGTTCATCTGCTCCTTTTTCTGGTGATAGCGCGCCTGACAGCAGGACTCCAGATAAATCTCATCGATTCCCCAGTAATCGAGCTCCTGTCCGAACGAGAGCGCGCACATCTCCTCCATCATGTGCAGCTTCCCCGTACGATAGAAGTTCAGGATGCTCGTGAAGGCGCCCGGATGCCGGTCGAAGAAGTACTCGTTCTCGTTCAGGCTGTAATCGTCGCACACCTCCATGAGCGACTCGTGCGTGTTGCAGTCACGCAGCTTCCCCAGACGTGTACGCGGGAGCCGGTCCAGAGTCCGCCATAGCACCTCGTGGTTCAGGCCTCCTACGTTGATCCGCACTCTTCTGGTGCGGGCTTTGGTGCGGATGATCTCGATCGGCTCTGGGGGAAGCGAGGTGGATGAGCGCGAGCCTGTTTTTGGAACTCCGACACCAACATTATCCGCCATGGTTTACTCAAAATAAAAATTAACGCGATTCAAAAACAGTTGTGTAATGAATGTGATTTAAAAAATGGTTAGACTTTAGTGCTTTATACTGTATAAGAATGGATTCCAGTGTGAGCTAATCAATTTGGAGGAGCACGAGCTGGCTTTTCCAACTCCTAGACCAACTAGGAATCGCCATATCGTGCACTCAAAAGAAAAGTAAAGAAAAGAAAGAAAAAAAAAACAAAGTTGTGATTAAAAACTGTTCAATCAGTTCAGTCAGTCACTCAAACCGAAAATGAATAATGTAGCTATGTACCAGGTTGTGTCGATTTCTCTTGGGTATCCATCAGCCAAACAGGAAGCATGGATGACCAATTCTTGCCAAAAATTTTTTTAAAATTTTACAATTTTATCCAGTCTATGTTGGATCTTCTTTACACGCACGCCTCCTTGACTGCAAAAAAGAAACATGAAAATACCTGGATGTTACTCATTTAATTTATTGTAGTGGCATGTAGAGACAACAATTAACAATTAAGAATAAAGACAAAAAGATGCACAATCAGATGACAACTCTTTCAAGGGGAAAACCTTGCTCCAGCATGGCAATGCCCTTGTACTTAATGCAAGCTCCGGGAAATCATGGTTTGCCAAGATTGAAGTAAAAAAAACAAAAGCTGAGTAACCTTCACAAGCCCTGACTTCAACCCCATTGAACAATGCTGGAATACATTGGATCATCTACTGCACCCCAGGTGCAGGTCCAAACATCACTGCATGACCTCACTAATACTATTGCGGATGTACGAGCACTTCCCCATAGCCATGTTCCAAAATCTAAAGCAAAGCCTTCCCGGTGGGAGAATGGAAGTTTATTAGAGCAGCAGAAGGGGAGAAACTCTTGAAAGGGAATCAATTTGCATAAACATTTGGGCATATATGGTATGTTTTTTTTTTTATATAATACTACAATTTGTATTAAGAATACAGACAAAAAGATGTACTGGTAGAGAATAGATAAGAAATAGACTTAACTACCGAAAAAGAGCATGGCTGGGACAAACATTGGTGATCGGTGATTGGTTGTTGATAGACTATGGTGATTGGTAATTGGATGTTGGGAAACAATAGTTACAGTAGCAGTGGTTGGTTATTGGGAACGTCAACTCAATTCGGTGAGGCTTTGTAGAATAATGCTTAGGTGACCAAATCTTGTCTCTCAAGCCATGTACATGAGCTCATATCCAGTGGTATCCATTTTTGCAAACAAGATCTAAAAGGCCGCATTACATTGGCAACTCTGGACCCTGTCTAAAATTGGTACATGTGTTCAGTGGGCATTTCATCATGCACGTTTCACGACTACTGACGAGCTCATGGATCACTAGACAACCCCAGACTAAACATGATTTGGCTGGTTGAC
Organism: Clarias macrocephalus; assembly: GCA_011419295.1. Lineage (NCBI taxonomy): Eukaryota > Metazoa > Chordata > Actinopteri > Siluriformes > Clariidae > Clarias > Clarias macrocephalus. Next base: position 11,915 of record JAAGKR010013284.1, read on the forward strand.
CATTCAAAGCCTGCCTTGACAGGATACAGTACAACTGCACAGCTGCAAAGTGGAAGGCTTACCTGCTAAAAGGGCCACTGAGTGTATAGTATACACAAGCTTTATCCAAGCTCATTAGGGCAGAATAAACAGGCTAGGTGTTACTGGAGCGGTAAAGAGTTCATTTCGATCTCTGGCTGTTACTTACAAAAAAACAGTGTGTTCTGATCACCATGTGGCTCCCTAGGTAGGCAGGATTGTGTATTTCGGAGGTAAAGTCTGTCCAATTTGGAAGGAGATTGAGAGCATCCTGGAACATCCTTCTCACTCAAGGCAGTTGCATAAATCAGTGTATACTTTGCATTTGTCGATTTGTTTTCTGTTATTAAATTGAGCAAGGTAAAAACGTCTCAGCCTTTTCAGTATCTGCTGGCTAGCTGCTAAGATTGATTATGTACAGTAACCTGACAACAAATCTGAAAAGAACTGCCTTCCAAGGTTCCTTCAAAAATATGTCGAATAACAACTTTCCTTCAGCATGAATCTATAATAGAAATTAATTTTGGTCATAGCCAGCTTCGCAAACACTAGCTAAATCACATGCAAGCTACCACACCCAGAAACATTCATCTTAAACTGCAGCACACGCTGCATCCTCAAGTCTTTAACTCTTTATACCAACTACTGGGTAGCACTTGTAGATACGGTAAATGCGCAGGAACAGACTAGCATTATCAAAGCGTTTTCTTCAGGTAGTCAGCTTTGCCTATTCAGCTTTTTAAATGTTGTACAGTATAAATACCGCACATTATGTCACTGCTGCATGTACTACTCGCACTACACTCTTACTCATTCTTTAGACCGATTATCCTGTACAAGGTCGTGAGAGGCCTTGAGGCTATGCCAGGGGATTTGGGGCACTAGACAGGGGACACCCTGGATGAGGTATCAGTCTATTGCAGGGCAAACACACACTCAGACACTCACTTACTGTACACGCTACGTCCAAATTGAGACACAAATGATCCAAGTCTGAATGTCTTGTCTGGACTGTGGGAGGAAACCCATGAAGAACATGCAAACTCCATGCACACTGACCCAAAGGCAGGACTCGAACCCTCAACCCTGGAGTTGTGGTGTTAACCACTATGCCACCATGCCGCCTGATGCATGTACTATTAATTACAAAAATCTGTCTATAATAATAATGCATTAGCTATCATAAAAAAGCTATTTGACTCTATAATAAGGAAATAATTACATAATCAGTAAAGTTAAAAGCCTGATACTGTAGGTTTCTGTGACCATGTTTGTATATCCAGGAAAAATCATTTGTTTTAATATAAGCATTAAATAAGGGTTTTAACATTCTCATCAACCTATTCAATATTTCAACAGTTCATTAACTACAGTCGATGTTAAACTCTTGGCCGTTAATTAATTTTTTATGTACATATACTATGTATTGTTTCAGCATATATGTAAGGAATATATATATATATATATATATGTTCCTTACATATTATTTGTATGGGTAACAGTTCAAGCTTTTCTAAATAAGTTACATATACACTTAGTATAATTACATTTAATTTGGAGGCATTTATTAACTGTATATAAACTACTTGTTCTATTGTTTTACTGCTTTCAGAGATCTCTACAGTATGTCTGGAGTTGATGGGATACTTAACATTATTTATGCACTTTAATTCAAGGTACAATTTAATCAGCAGTGTGGGTGATAACGCTTTAGGCTGTTTATTATTATTTTTTATTTAATTATTTATATTGCAATGTACAATATTTTTCAGCAACTATGAATTATTCATCAATTACATTGTAAGGAAAGTTGATGGGGTTAATTAACGCTAGTGCTGCACAATTAATTGTATAAAAATCGAAAGCATAATATTGACAGGTGCAGTTGTTTAACAATATAAAAAGGTTGCAGTGTATTACAAGTAATGTATACAAAGTCGGGGGTTCGTTAATAATAATTGTTTTTTTTTTAAGTAGTTTCTTAATAAATTTAATTTTAGAAATAAATAGTGCCAAACCTCCTTTTAATGTGATCCTCTGTCTAGTTATTTGGTGTTTATTTAGATTAATACAGTGGTTAAATATACAATCTTAATATGTGTCAAAATAATTTTAAACAATTGACATAATTTACTTGAATATATAATCACAATTATTTGACATTATTTTGACACATGTTGAGATGATTTAAACTGCAATATAAGATTGCATAATCTGTATATATACTTGTAGTACTTACACACACATACTGTATATATATTGTATATATCAAATCATGCAACCCTATATTGCAGTTTAAATCATCTCATCATGTGTCAAAATAATTGCAAAAGTATATATATATATATATATATATATATATATATATATATATATATATATATATATAT
>JAAGKR010013285.1:0-14322 GCA_011419295.1 Clarias macrocephalus
CAAGAACTCTCTTTTTATCATCGTCAAAGTCTACAGTCAGGAGACGAGTTCATGAAATAAATACTAATTCTTTGCAAGAAGCTGCGAACCACTGGTAATGCTCAAGAACCGAAAGGCCAGATTAAAACTTTGCCAGATTCTTAGGACTGATAAAAAGAAAGAGCTAATTAAGGAGTTCTTGGGAGAACAGCATTTCAGACATGAAGCAGAAATTCTGATCATGGCTCCAACGTACTGAGAAAACGTTCCACTTTTATGGTATCGAAGGACTAGTGAAACATTCAGATAAGTGCATTAGTGTAAATAAGGTTTAAGCATTTATAATAATATTTCTTTACAATAATAATAACAATAATAAATAATAATTAACAATATAATTTAAAAAAATCTTAATTTTAGCCAAGAATTTCATTTCAGCATTTACAGTAAGGTCAGAGACTCACCGATATCTTGAGGCCGACATGGTGTGGAAGCCCACGGAGAGGCAAACTTGGGATAAAGGTTTCTGTAAATAATAATATAATATCTTATGTTATATAAATAATAGAATAATAGAAATCTTAATTTTTTTTACTAACTACAGTATAAAAGATAATTCAGGGTGAAAAAGGAGAAAAAAAGTGTTTATTGCAAATTTGTCATTAAACTGTTTAAACTAGGACAAGGCATAGTTAGTCAGCCTGCAGCAAATAAAAGACATTTACAGCATGTGAGCGAAACCCGTATCCAGAGCGACTTGGTTAAATATAACCCGTATACTGGCTTACTCAGTTACTATCGGTACCATCAAGTCCAAAATTCAGTTGGGAGCATTCAGAAAAATAAATAAATACAAAAAAACTGATAAAGTCACTCTTGCGTTTAAAAAAATCAACACAACTAAAAACAGTCACTCTAAGTAACAGAACTCTAACTGAAAAACTAAACTAACTGGTGGCTCTGACAGGGGTACGTGGCTTGGCTTGGTTTGGTTTGGTTTGGGTCCGCTGTGGTGCAGAGGTGAGATGGAAAATGCCAAAACAATACATACTTTACATACTTTGCATATTTTGCAACCTTTACATATTTTGCAAAGTAGCTTTGCATTTTAGCAACGAATGGCAACAACATGCCCCAAACCACAGTCTTCATTTTTTCTCATCAAAACTGACAGATCAGCCGAACACCTGGGACGAAGCGCAGGAGCTTCGATTTCTGTCATCACATTCTGCCATGATAAATAATCCATTACTGTGAGGGTTTTTTAGTTAACTGAAGTATCATGAAATATCAATATATATATATAGTTCTGACTATCACACAAGCACACAGTATAGTTGACATCTGTTTCTATAATTAATAGAGAGGCAAGTGAAAATCTTCAGTCAGAAATGTATGAGTTTTGAGTAAAAGACAAAAAAGGAGTGGGCCGATTAAAATAATAATAATAATATATATATAGGCCAATTTTAAATGGAACCTATGAGGCCAAATTCACTTTTTCGTCATTTCTAGACGTGTAGTTTGGTCTCCAGGGTGCGTGTACAAACAAATACATGGAGGAAAAAAAATATTTAATTAATCCTTTTTTGTATTATGGAGCCAATTAGATCTCTCTTCTAATGTGACCTCATATAAGATGATCTCCTCCCCCGGCTTGATGCTCAGCTCTGCTGGTGGGTATTCGGGAAAGAAGTGACACAGAAGGAATTTTAGGTATGGATAAAAACTCACACACAAACACACACAGTTTGGGGGAGTAAAATAATCAAATTTGGGACCTTATATAATAATTATACCTGAAGAGATATGCAACACAGTTTGATTTTCTGTCCTAAAAAATATTGTTTTTGTGTTTCCATGATGATTATGTTACCATCCACTAGATCTTATCCCAGTTGAATAGTATCGAACCAAGTAGCCGGATCGATACGATTGGATCTAAAGCAGCACCATCCTTACTGTATTTTATATCCAGTATTATAACCATTGCTCCTGGTTACCCCGTGTGCCTGTGGCACTGTGCTGACTGGCGAAGACCAGCATAATAATGAGATGAGCTGCTGCTTACTCTGGTGAGTTCAGGTTGAGGCCGAGCGTCGTCAGGTCGCTCCCCAGCGCTAAGTGCACCATGCCCGGGTCCGTCTCTGCTGCCCGAATAAATGTCAACAAGCCAATCATCCCGAACTGGTCGGTCACCATGCCAGGTGGAATGTTCGTAACTCGGCCTGGAAATGGAAAAGAAAACACCCTAGAATAAAAACACCGCTGTTTATGCAATTCGTCCCATTCAGTTAGATAACCGAGACTCTCACCATCAGGAAGGACCTGAACTCCTTTCTTCTGATGATTGTTGTTCTGTTGCGTCAAGCTCTTTTCTCCAGGGAACTTAGGACCGTCTGCGGACACGTTCTTACCGGCCAAGTTCAAGTTCTGCGGTGGAAAGAACACAGCAAAGCTAAGCACCACGAAAGAGCGACAGAAGCCATCAGGTTTGATTTCATCTAATACACTGAATGGAAAAGTAATGTTCATGAACTGTACTCTAAAAAAACAAACAGAAAAATGGCCAATTACAATGTGAGTCAGAGAATGAAATGATTTGATAATACAGTTAAATTAATACAATCTGTTGCGCTTCATAGGATCTATGGGAGTCACGTGACAAAAGAACGAACAACTCTGGACTTGGAAGACTCATTGAGAATCATTCAATTCTGTTTCCTGTACATAAACTATGGAGGTTTTGCGATGATTTGCGCACGCGCGCCCAGTAGAAAATGAACAAATCACTCTCCAAAAAGAGTGAATCATTCGTGAACGACCCATCACTAATCTCCATTAGGTTTTTAATGTGCATTGAGACCTTCAGAAGAGTTCCTCCTCCATTCAAGAGGGAAAAATTCCACCGTAGACTAAAACTTATCAGTTAGAATAACTCTGTATTGATTTGCACGCATACTGCTCTCCTAAAATTCAAGTGGAGCCCGGTCGTGCCAGCTAAAGCTACACAAGGCATGAGAGAGCCACTAATTCTCTATTAATTTGTCACCCAGAAATAAATAAAGTGACTAGCTCATGTGGTGATCAGGGAATGCTTTTATGGTGTCCTGAAACACCAACTACTAATAATTCCTAGTGAGAAATGATCTAAGTTATTGGACTACTACTACACACACACACATCACATTTAGTTGTTAAACTGTTAAGCTAGATAAAACAAAATACTGTCTGTCTTCATTTCAGGCGGCAAAGCAATAAAATGTGATTATTTTAAAGGGGGCTAATTCTTTTCTATATCCCCTGTATAATAAAATCGTGTGGCGTGGCTCAGCAGTAGCTCATTTACATAGACACTGAAAGTGTGTATTCGAAGGAGGAGTGAAGGGAGTCTGAGGTATGAATTAAAGCATCGTCTGAGGGGTGTTTCAGCCGGAGGATTAACAGGTGGAGCTGAGACCGGTGTTAACTTTGGTGTTATTTCTGATGAGCTCTAGATCTAGAGAACTAGATCTGTAATTCACTACTGTTAATTTGGTGCACACAAAGGCCTCGATCATATAAATTAGCAGTTTAATATAAATAACACTCATGACCTTTGAATTTTCTGATCTGATCTCAAGCTACTATTTAGCTATAACAGACGAGCAATGGCACAATCAGATCTCTTTGTAAGTGTGTGTGTGTGTGTGTGTGTGTGTGTGTGTGTGTGTGTGTGTGTGTGTGTGTGTGTATACCGTTTTGCTATCATCAGTACATGTTGGATCCTTAAAGTTGGCTCCAGGAAGTGCAGGAAAGTCCTCGTTATGGATGGAGAAATCTTGGGACTGCTCGTGCGTCGGCTTAGTGACCATTCCAACTGGAAAGAAGTCAAGGTTTAGTAAAATCTCATTCTGGAGAAGAGCATCCGAGGAATCTTCACTGAGACTCCATAACAGGAGGATTTCCGTTGATCCACCTTACCGTACGGAGCTCTCCCAGCCAGCGGGTTGAGCAGTGGCGTCGGATTGGCGTTTCCTTCCCTTCGACTTCTATCGGCTAAGGCGGGGAAATCGGACAGGTCCAGCCCAGTCATGTTTTCACTCCCGTCTACAAACGGATCGTTCCGTTAGCTCCCATTAAACAATCGAAGCAGTCTTTGCAAGCATGTTCGGTGTAATGTAATGGTTGTTTACCGGTTCCGTTAAAGATGCTACTTGAGAACGAATTGCTTAAACCAAACGCAGGATTGCGGCCCATTCCAAACCCTGACATACTGCACAGAGAGAAAGACAAGCGTTAAACCAAGTCCTGAGATTTGTGTGAACATTTCTTTACAACTGATCATGTTGTTCACCAGGAATTCTAAAAGGTCCAGAGAGAGAGAGAGATGTTGGTCACACAAATAGATAAAGAGTGGTTACATACACTCGGATATATTTCGTATGATTTGGCAAGAACATTTTATTGCAATAAAGGACACAGAACAAAGATAGCTAATCTGCGTATGACGTTTATGCTACAGTAAGGATGTACAATCAAGGTGAAGAGTTCCACACACACACCTACTGTAGGCTGAAGATATACAGGACAACTACAAAGGAACTGGTGAAGGAGTTGGAAATACATCCACCAATATACTGTACACTGTCTAATGTGTTACACCATGTGATGAAAGGTCGGCATGCAAGGAAGAAAGTGCTGTGTTTGGAGGAACGTCTGTGAAACATGAGAGTGGAAGCATCGTGTTGTGGAGGTGCATTATTTAATCAGGAAACACCTCAATACATCAGAAAGAATTTTGAAACTTGATCGCCAATTGGTTTGTCCAGCCTAAGTGAATCAACAAACCTTTGAGGAGGGTGTTCAAGTCAAACCGGGACTAGTGATGAACCATCCAGAGAATGAAGGTGTAAAACCGATAGACATTGCCACATTCCCCATACAAACCTGACCTCGCTCCAAGTTATTTCCACATGTTCGCTTCATAAAAGGAGTTCCTGGGCGGCCAGCGGGATTATATAGAGGAATAAAGTGAGTGTTCTTTTATTCTACACAATAAAAAGTCCCGGTTTGACTTGAACCTCTCTTTAAAGGCCACAAAGTAAAAAATATTTTGACGAGGCCATCACAAATAACTGACCTGAATCCTATATAAAGTTTTTAGACTGAACTGAATAACTGTGGAGGCCGACAACCTGAATGAGTTACACCAGTTCTGTCAGAAGAAAAATAAACACAAATATTGTGAGAAGCTTGTGGAAGGCCAGGTTTCAGCAAGTTAAAAAGCAACAATGTTCAATCCTTACATTGCGTGTGTATCTAAATAAACCTGGAATAAACCTGTCTCTTAGCTTTAATCCAGCTTGTCAGCACTGGTGATGATATACCCGGGTATGTGCCGACTCACCTGTTGATGGTGAGCGGCTGCCGTGCCGGCTGCTGTTTGGGCATGCAGATGATGCTGGGCGAGCTGCGGTTTGGGCTGCCCAGGCCCGAGCTATTGCTCATGCTGTTACTCCGTCCGCTCATCGATATGCCCTGCCCGATCTGCGAATGATTCATCAGGTTTCTCGAGTTCATCGGTAAAATCCCCCTGCGAAGGAGCGGAAACTGTTAAAACGTGAACTTGAAAGTTAACTCTGCTTTTTAAAATTATTTTTTATTAAACTTTAGCCGTAGCCGAACGTCCAACGCTGTCTCACCTACTCGGCGAGGTTGGAGTATGGAGGGACAGCGTCGTGCCCCCGGAGGAACTGCCGTGACTGGGTGGTAGCTGCGTGCTTTGTGCTAAATTGCGATTGAGTTGTGGATTGTTGTTGCTCATCCCCCGCATCGGGAAGCCTAGCGTACCTGCAAAGCATCAAAGAGGGTGGTTTAGGACACACACACACACACACACACACACACACACACACACACACACACATTCATCCAAGAACAAAATCCTTCAAAACCCTCCATTAAAAAGCGATGCTATCTATAGAATATAGCATGTGTGAAATTGCAAGCAGCAAGATATCGGTTGAATGTTTCCTTGTGAATTCTTTGACTGTGTCGCAAATTCCAAAAGCTGACGCTCAAAAGAAATGAAAGCGCAGGTGCTGGAGTGGAGTAATTGATTTTAATCATGAAACTCCAGATATTTTCCTTATTTCATTAAAAATTCTGTGCACGAAAAACACATGAATGCATTCTAACTTTAAAAGAAAGCGCATATCTGACAGTGCAACACAATCAGACACAGTCATTAAAAGTTCTAAAGAATTAAATAAAATTGCAATTTCAACCGATTGAATGTCAGATTTTAAACTCAAAATTCTTCATTAAATCTGGATTATGTTAAAATCGAGGTGACAAGTGTAGACCACAGTGTATGAGGGCGTACTTTGTGATCCGTATAAGCTTGCACCCAGGTGTGACAGCTGCCCCGATGACGAAGATGACGACGACAACAGCATCTGAAAAACACAGGGGAAGATGTGTGACGCAAGGCACTTGTTTTTTTGTTTGTTTTATTCTTCAGCTCATGTTACACATCAAACAAATTTAGCAATTAATCTGATAGTGTCGACATTTTTTTAATGTTAATCATATTCTCATATGTTTTCTTCTTAGCGTCTTACGTCTTTCTCGGGTCGATGTGTGAAAATCGACGGCTGGCCGTAGTACATGCTGTCGTCCGCATAGTCATTGTCGAGCCCCTCCATAAACTTCTTTCTCGTGGCACTAAACATGCTCTTTGTCACCTGCAAAGAGGAGAATAGTTTAAATTATTCCAGTTAGTGCATTCAATACAACCAAATCTCTCCCTTTTAATACGCAGCTAAGAGACACCGTACTCTGACACGAAGACGGGGGAAAGTGTCAAAGTGAGAAAGTGAGAAAGTGAAACCTTACAAAGGAACTTTATCTGCAACAACCATGCTGCAGTCTGAGAGGCCCGCTTCAGACCCTTAATATCAAACCTTACACTCTGCCTAAATTCTTGGCAACTTTACATTAACTGCACATACAGTACAATAAATGTCACTGTTCTAAAGGAGATGAGGTGAACCGAATTAAAATATTAGATTCTTCTTTAGAATTCTGCCTGATAGTTTACTGCAGATTTGTAACTTTTCTAAAACAACAGCAATAAGTACAAGCCTACGAATTTTATTTGAAAAAGAAACTCATCAAGATATGCCCTGTGGTCAAAAATCTGTGGCACTTTTCTTTCTGCATTCGTTTCTGTTTAAGTCGATATGTTCAGAAGGTACAAAATATTTAATAATCAGGGTTTAGTACTGTAATGCAACTGAACCATATTTATTCCTTAAGAACTGGAATGTGGTTATTTTAATACCTTTTTAACAATCACATATGGTGGAATATTGGGAAATGTTTTTACTGAGCATGTTCACTAGGGATTACCCAATACACCATTATCATGATACCCAAGTGCTGATTTGATTTATACTGCAATTCTTTAAATATCCCAATTTCATAAATACAAACTTACAGCAAATACAGCAGAATCTCAGCATCTTAAATTCATTCTGGAATTGCAATACACATTTTCTCATACGAAATACCGTAAACGCAGATCACTTCCAGCCATCCAAAAATATTACCGATACTACAAAAAGTGTTCATCGCTTCTGAACGCATGCCAAAGCCAATGTTGGTATCATGGGTTGACTCTTTCAAAAAAGCTTTCGCTCCATCCCTTTCAGACAAAAAGCTTCACAAGTTTTGAACGGCTCCACCACTTATCTACTGTTTGGTATGGTTCGTTCCGAATGTCCTAAAAAATTCATGTGTGTTTACTGTTATTACACCCCTACCATAATTTTTTGAATAAATAACTTACTAATAAAATCCATGCATCCTCCCTGAAAGCATCAACAATGAAACTGGAGCTAGACAGGTGATGTGGTATGTATGAAGGATTTCAAGATTCTTGTATTCTTCAAGAACAATGCACTATTTATAAATTAAAGACAATACCAAGTTTATTTTGTCTTTCAACAGATTCACATGAACACGTACATTAGTTTTAGACTCAACATTAAACCACCTCATGCCATTCGACATCAGTGCCTCTTAAAACAAGGTCTAGAAACTATATTTATTATTGGAATTTTTAAGATTACCTCTGTTTACAAGAAAGTACTTTATGTATCTATGTTTACACACTATCAACTTCAAAATAGTATTAGCGCTGTATTACTTGCTCAGTAATACAGTGCTCCCGGCATTCCTGACACTACTGGAATATGTTCTGGAAGTCTTCTTTTTCAAAGCGTTTTTCTTGGTTTTTCGAAGACCATGACGGTGAAGAGGCCACTTTGGCACCAGTATCGTAAAAAACCTAAATGATATCAGTTTAGAAAATATTGATTTGGCACTGGCACTGTGTAAGAAAAGAATCGATTTAGCACCAGCGCCATTTTAAAAGTATCGACTTGGCACCAGTATCGTAAAAACACAAACGATACCCAACCCTGGATGCAATCTGTTGGCTTGTTACAAAATTAGTCTAGAAACTTTTTGATAACACTTTGTATCTTGCAAGAATCGTCACATCAAGCAAACAGATTTAATCCAACCCTCGATAACAAATTTTGCCTCTCTCACTTGTTATTCAGTAATAACATGCACTTCAGCTTTGATAAATTGCATGAATATTACTGTATTTGAATAGTTCCCTAGAAATTAACATGTAATGAAAATGTTCTTGGAATTGTTTAAGCTAAAATGTCTAGGTTTGCAAAAAAAAAATTGAACCGAAGAGAAGGTTGACAATTGCTACAATATAGCAATTTTCACACTATAACAGTTTTAATGCAAGTTTCCAGACGGCATTAACTATTATTCAGAATTTTAATCATCAAAATTTTATCGTTTTATTATTAAACATTATTATCCTAAAATACAGGAGAAAAAAAGTCCTCACAGCTTCGAACAAAATAAAACTTAAACTAGATAACTAACTTAATATTTCATATACTCAGTTCAAAAATTTAAATATCATTATATATATATATATATATATATATATATATATATATTGTATTTACTTTTACATATTGTTAGTATAACACTTTTGAGCAATTTAAGCGCTAAAATGAATGTGTTAGCAAGTTTACAGGGAATGTAAACAAACTAGCATAAAAAAACTAGCCGTGTTAACTAGCAATTAGCTACCAGTGTGAACACTGAAAGTATTACTTGTATATATTTTTTTACATTTGATAAATTAGTTAGTAATAAGTAATCAGGTGTAGTTGGGTGATTAAACTGGATAAACTTTGATCAAAACACGTTTTGACCGGGCTAGTTATGAGGAGCTTTAAGCCTAGCTAGCATGAAAGCTAAGCGAGATAAGTGCACCGAGGAGTCCGGCTTCACTGCACTCTACTCCGGCCTGAGCTCTATTCACAGCGCCGCCGGACACGGGATGGTTTTTTGTTTAGTTTTTTTGTGCCAAAAAGCAAGTGAACAGGTTTGAGGAGTAAAATGACACTGGGAAAGCAAACTGGTTATTTGTCTATCTATATATTTCTCTGCTTGCAACTTAGTCGTATTTTCCGCACTCACACATATAGATATATACAGTACACGCACATACACATGAACACGAACACAAACACACACACACACACACATGCACATAGACACACACCGAATACCAAAGCGAGCTTTAAGCCATTAAACCTCCTCAGGCCTTTAACTGCTAACATCAGCAAAAACAGCACTGCAGCTCCATGCGCACTGAGTCCTGTGCAAATCTACACTTACCGCATTAATTTCTCTTTCCACACTTAAATCCAAGATGGCTCTGTGTGTATGTGTGAGTGTGTGTGTGTGTGTGTGTGAGAGGGAGAGTGTGTGTCAGTGTGTGTACATTGCTGTAAGACTGGCCTTACCTCCGACCCCTAAACACACCTTCTGAAGGCTTGAGTCACAGCAATACATCATCAAAACTCTTCATACTTATTATTATATAAGGCCACACATTATTATAAAGTTCACACTGATTGGCACATTTTAAAATAACTTCGAATGGCTCTATGATGCTGATGCTGATGATGCAACAGGATCCTGAAACGTTGCCCAAGTGAACTCAAGCACTGACACTATTGAGACAGGGAGACATTCATGACTAGATGAAGGGGGAAATGTCCTTCTTTTTTCTGTGGTTCTGAGTCCATTCGGTTATCCGGGGAAACGAGACAGAGCGGACGAGTTGGCAAAAGATGCAACCAATAAAGTGGATGTCAAGGTCACTATCAAATTATCAAGGAAGTGTGGAAAGGCAGAAGAACATGAGTGGGAAAACGAACCAAAAGCCATTTGCATTCAATACAGGACAAAACAAATGTGATAAGGAAATTGAACAATCAGAAAGAGGATCTATTAATTAGCTTATAATTGGACTGCGATTCTATAAGTATCGTGATTTTATAAATATCCTGATTCAATATTACATTTTCACTCAATTTTATTACAATGTTAAACCTTTAAGCATTTAAACAATATAAACTAACTTAAACTAATATAAACGGTATTATATAAAACTAGTATATACAGTAACTAATATAAACGAATACAAGAGTTTAACATTTAACTGAACAGCCTGTATCTCTGTCTTCCGCCATAATTATTACAAATTAAATAAATTAATAATTTACTCCTACCACACGGGATAAAAACGTGTAAATACTTTACCTGTAGGGTTATAAAGAAATGGCGAAGTTTTCTCACCTTAAATGCCTCAAAGTCTCAAAACTTAATAGTAAGTAGGCTGGTTGAGTAGCTATGAGCGTGCAGCCGCGTCAGCTTCTAATGCGGGCACGCGGGGCTTCTGTTGCACACCATTTTTGACTAATTTAACGCTCACACTGTTTTGCGACTGATGTAAGCATTTGTAATAAGTGGGTTTAAGACTAATTTGTTCACAGAGTTTGGAGAAAAAGGCAGGTCGGAGGCCCCCCATCTTCCCCCCCCATCTCTACTATTTATAGAGAAACGCTTCCAAACTAACCATTGTTGTTCAGTCTTCTTCTAATTGCACTGTCATAGACTTTAACATTTAGCATGATCAGTAAGGCCTGTTTGTTCTGACCTTGATAACTTTTTTTTCTTTGATGGTTGCACAGTCTGACCTTGGGATGATGATGCTGGGATGTTCACTCTTGAGAAGATTAGCCAGGGGTAACTGGCTTGAATGCTTTCCACTTGTGAATAATCTGTCTCACTGTAGAATTTTAAACTCTATATTGATTGGAATTGGTTTTATAACCTTTTTATATAACAGTTTTATAACCAAGACCATTGCTTATGTCTTTCCCTTGTAGCATTGTGTTAACACACAGCTGAAACAAATAATGGCATGGAAAAAAAGTTATATGTTGTTATTCATCTGTGACTGAATGCCTAATACTGGGACCTCCTATGATCAAATGATTTTTTAAAATTATGTTTTTACACAAAAACACTCACACACTCAACATCTATACCGCTTTATCCTGTATACAGGGTTGTGCAGGGGCCTGGAGCCTATCCCAGGAGACTTAGGGTACAAGCAGGATGGTGCCAATCCATCACAGGGCGCACACACACACACAACAAGCAATAAATCATCTTAATTCTGCATGTCTTTGGATTGTGGGAGGAAACCAGAGTACCCAGAGGAAACCAACCAAGCACGGTCAGAACCTGCAAACTCCATGCACACAGATCCCAAGGGAATCGAATCTGGACCCTGGAGGTGCAAGATGACAGTGCTAACCACTAATTTTGCTACAGATGATCACATCTTAATCATAAGCACATCGTATCCATCTCTTAGCTAATGTGTAGCCAATTTGTAGTTGTTGTTTTTTTGCCATAAGAAATATATCAGTACTTTTCATACCAATTTTGATGTAAATCACTCTTTCATGCAACCCTGACATTAACAAGTACGTGCTAATGTTAATAGAGTGAGCTTGAGGCTGCATGTCCCAATGTACAGTACATCCATCAGTGATCTTGCAGTTCCTATTCTGGCCACTAGGTGTAATAATAACTCCATGATGTTAAACAGGGCAGATCCACAGAACAATCATTTACTGTATGTCTGTCAAGTGACAGCAACATGTTTTTAAAGAGTTGCTCACTTGAAAAAAAAAGTATTAGTATTTTAGTATTCATGATAAATGGATTTGTTATTGAAGATTTTATAAAGGTTTGCATTCATGTATTCACTGATATTCAGTGTAAAAGACTTTATGTGTCACAAGTTATTTTATTCATGGTTATGGTATTTTTTTTAAAACAATGACATGTTCTATTTTTCTTTGTTTCTGTTTTCACTGGCCACTTTATTAGGAATATCTGCTAGTTACTGCAAATATCCAATCATATAAATGATAAAGAACAGGTGATATTTATTTTTCCAATCTTTACTTTTCCAGTTAGACTGAATCCGTGTACAGTGGAGCAGTTCTCTTCTGACTTTTCCTCTCAGAACTGTCACTCACTGAACATTTTTTTTCTTTTCACGCCATTCTGTGCAAACTCTTGAGGCGGTCGTGTATAAAAAATCCTAGGAGATCAGCAGTTCCTGAAATACTCAGGCCTGTCAGTCTGGCACCAACAATCATGCCACAGTGCCAAGACGCTGAGGCCTTTTTTTTCCCTGTAAATGTTAACGGAAGCTTTTAGACTGTATCTGAATTATTTGATGTATGCATTGCACTGCCGGAACGTACTTGCAGGAACATACAGTACATCCAAGTGGGGTGTGAGTATCTATACTGTATGTACAGTACATACAGTGTATTTTTGTGTTTATTCTTTAAAAAAATGTGCATTTAAATAGACATCACCATATATTTGGTGTTAGCAAAGCAACAGTAAAGAGACTGGTGTGACATAATCAGCAGCACTTCGGTCAGTTAAAAGAACTATCTGATGCTGAGTGTGGAATACTTACAAGAAGTGTGAAATAAGACCATAAACCAACTGACAGTCACATTAACGATTTCTGTGGTACAGTTACTGTATGTGCAGTGACAAAATGTAATGACAAAACAATGAGAAGGAATGAAGAAATGACAATAGGAATGCTACCACTGTGACGGCGTGCATGTTATGGGTCATGTCAGATGGCCGCAGTACAACTGCTGTTTTTCTGCATGTCCACTAAAAACTCCAGGATTATAGAGGGGGGGGGGGGGGGGGGGGATGTGGTAGGACTTGAATTCCGAAACTCAACACCACAAACTTGCATTCCACATAAACATGACTGGATGTTTACCGATATGTATCACTACACATTTCAACAATGATTGATTACACTAACTGTCAGTCGCAGGACGAGTAGAGCATCTGCAGGCCAAGCCCACATTTAAAACATATTTGATAATACTGTGTCAAAAAAATATTTATCTCCTTTAGTAAAGTCATTCTGAATTCCCTCTGTATTGTTCTGTTTATGCTAAGGGGAGCCACAAAGCTAAGTAGCTTCTAACACAAGGCTGAATCCCAAAGTTAGTGTATATTATACTGGTGCATTAGCCTTAATGTTATTAGCTGATATTCTAAAGAGGAATAAGTGGAAATATAAAATCAATTTCATAAGTTTCCCAGGACTGTCCTACTGTGGTTGAGGAGTGCAGAACAAGATAACTAAATTGAAAGCAAAATGAAAAATCCGAAAAACAAACAAAAATAAATAAATAAATAACAAAACAAAAATAACAAAACCGAAAACAAAATAACCAAACTAAAAACAAAATAACAAATCAGAAAACACACCAAATGAGAAAACACATCGACAATTCAGTCAAACGTGAAAAGGTGGGTAGAGTTTGTGTATGACTTTTTTATCTGTCACTCAAGACATACAAGGAGTACACTTACAGTATGGCATTTAAATGTCCTTGAGGCTGAAGTACTTCCTGTATATTTTGAGTGACAGATGTCTCGTCCAATCAGCGGTAAGAATCAACAAACTGAAAAAGGTAGGCGTGGTTTGCAAATGAAATTCTTCCTGCTGATCTTGAGTGACAGATGTCTCTTCCAGTCAGCTATAAGAATTTCATTCGCAAACTACAGTATACCATAGTTGTCGTTGTGTTTTCTCATTTGGTATTTTGTTTCTAGATACAGTATGTCATCGTGTTTTCGGTTTTGCTATTTAGTTTTCACTTTTGTTACTTTGTTTTTTGGTTGTTATTTTGTTTATTTTTGTTTATTTTGTTTATTTTTTCATTTTATTTTGTTTTGGAATTTGCAGTTGTATTTTTCGGTTTTGTGTATTTTGTTTTGCACTTCTCAGGCTCTGTACTGTCCACCGCATGCATGGTTTGTTCTCCTCACCTTTTGAGT
>JAAGKR010013286.1:0-14316 GCA_011419295.1 Clarias macrocephalus
TTTTTTTTTTTTAAATGAGCACAGGAATGCATCAAAGGTTAAAAAGGATCCTCAGATGAAGAGCAAAAACCAGGAATCAGTTGTATAATTCACTAGTAGGCTACATCCTTGTGGCATCTCCAGCTCAGTAAGGTGCATAGTGTCTAACAGGCCAAAAACGAATTAACCCGACAGTTCACAGCAGTCTGGTGCTGAACAAGAAGCCCAGGATCTTCAGTTTTAACTGGCTCCAGGATGTTTGACAGTATATCTGTGTTTGTTCATGGTCTCATTGGCACCCACGCCAGCTTCATGACACTAATACATAAAGCATCCCACGCCCTGAGGAAACAACACAAAAGGAGCTGTCAATTAAAACCCATGGTTGATGCGCCTTCCTCCATACATGTGCTAGAAGATGGAGAAGAGATGAGTAAAAAGAAAAGGACTAAGAGGAGGAGGAAAGGAGAGGACAGAATGGCAGAAGGGGAAACAACATAAGCATGGACTCTCAAGTGGATTATAAATAGCAATTCAGTAGCAATCAAGAATCAGCAAAAGTGTATAGATTTTATATTATTTAGTCATATACAGTATATAACATGATATTTGTAATACTCTTCTGTAGCATTTTTTTAAATGAAGCAAGATTTAAAAAAGCCACAGAAAATAAAAACACAAAAGCATAGTACTGTGAAGAGTCTTGAACCATCCATCATTTCTTCATAATAAATTTAATTAAATGTTGTTTAAATTAAAGAAATTGGAACAAATGTTTTATTGTGACAGTCTGCACAAAAGTGTCTAAATATACATTTAAAAAAATTGGTTCTAATATTATTTTCCACTAAGCATTTTCCCCTGACATCTGTGCAGTTGTGCATACTTTTCTCTACTGTGAAAGTCAGCTAACTTTGAGAGTTCATGCATTCCAATTTTGTTGTAGACAGCATGGGCGTGACCTGCAGTCCAATACCTACAGTGATGTTTCAGATTGTTCAAATTCTGCCTGCTTAAGGAGCAATTGCAGTTGATATCAGGCATTGCAGTTGATTGATCAGCTCATGAAGATGTTATCCCTTTATCAAATTATGTGTTCTAAGTTATGATTAAACTATAATGGAAAACCATTGGAACACTTTAATCAAACTGACTACAAATTCACATGAAGAATGTTCATGAGCTTCTACAGAAGACATGATTCATATTCACAGAGTTCCTGTAAATCCAAAAATAATCGTACTCTTGCTCTAGGTGTAAAAACTTATGCACATGACTAGGTTTACTAGGTTTATAAACTTCCAGTCATATCATTTACTTTTTGATGTATGGATTATGCTGTCAAATTTACAGTTTAAAATTAAATTGCATATTTCTTACAATCACATACATTATTTTTTTAATCCATGTTTAAATGTATTTGTATTTTTTTTCATGTTAATGACATTAAGAAATATTATATTAAATATAAACAATAAAGGCAATATTGCCAAGGCAATTCCAGTCAAATAAACAATCTAGTCATTCAATTAAGAGGAAATGCATATAAATCTGCTGGTCTGGGCAGATGGTATCCGTAAGCTGAGGCAGTGCAAATGGCAGAATTGATGATACCGAAAGAGTTAGCACATGCTCCATGTAAGAAGGAACAGATATTCAGATACCATTTTATTTTATTTATTAGAGAAAATGAAGGCACACCATCTTCATTTAAATCTTAAACCATCCGTGCCATTTCTATGCATGTCCAAATTTCTATGCATGTCCAAATTTGTCTTTACTGCGATTTCTTGCTACTGGCACATTACAAATCTGGTATGTCTTGATGCAATATGTCATATACTGCCTAGTACACTGGGGAATTGAGAACACTTCATTCTTTTGCTTTTCTAACTTAGCATTAGAGAGTATGTGAGGGATTTTCTGACTGAGACACAGATAAATATACTGCACATATGACCAAAACCTACAATGACTAGGGAACAGGATGTCAGATGAGATAGATCTTTATGAATCCTAAAGGAAAATACAGTTCTACAGAAACATATTGTATATATTTTTTCAAACCAGTTTATATACACTCACTCTCACTCATCTATACCACTTTATCCTGTATTCAGGGACTCGGGAAGCCTGGAGCCTATCCCAGGAGACTTAGGGCACAAGGCAGGGTACACCATGAACAGGGCCTGGACATCGCAGGGCCAGTTTACATACAGTACTGTGCAAAAGTCTTAGGCATATATAAATAACTGCTGTAGACCAAGGATGTCTTGCAACAATGTCTTGAAAAAGTTCCTGCATAATTTTTTTTAAATACTATAAAATCAGTAATTAACAAAGCAACATCAATAATTGGTAAACATAACATGTTGTCTGTGCAGTTATATAAGGAAGATGCTCAATTTACTGAACATCCTGCAGAACCAGCCACAGACCTTCTGAGGATTTTGTTGCACCTGCTTCTTCTTTCATGCAGCAAAACCCAGAAGCTTTTTTTGTCTGAAAAGTGATCTTTTACATAATATACTGTTTTCTCCTCTGGTCTACAGATATTTTGCTGTAAGATTTTTCCCCCCTTTTTGCTGTAATACTAATGTTCGGAAACCAGAAATGATTAAATAATGAAGCCATGAAAGAAATATATATGAGAATGTTTATTTATAATGTACACACACACATACACACACACACTTTCTATCACAACCAGCATTAACCTTTTCCTCAGTTTGATCGACTGTACACTAGCGCTTCTATTGGAACCGACTTCACTGCCCATGTGAATCAGTGAGCATTGGACACCCATGACCCTGTCGCCAGTTAATCAGTTTTCCTTCCTTGGATCACTTCTGGTATGTCCTGACCACTGCAGCCTGAGAACTTCAGACAAGAGCTGTAGTTGCTCTGACCCAGTTGTCTAGCCATTATAATCTTATTGTTCTATCTTCTATTGGCCAGTGTAGTCCGATCCAGTAGAAAAGCTACTGTAGCTCAAATTGAGTAAAAGGTTAATGCAGGTTCCAATAGAAAGGTCTGAGCACACAGATCATTAACGTTTTGGTGGCAAAGAGGGGGACTCAATAATAGGTGGGTGCTCATAGGGTTATGGATGATCAGTGTACAGTATATACAAACCTATACAAACAGTGTATACAATGCACAGTGATACATATAGAGTAGTTAAACATCCCAGTGCTATTATGCTCTTTCTTTGCCTCTCATAAACTCTAGTGGTAAAAGATTACTTGGTAGGAACTAACTATGGTATAATGTTCATGACCTTCATCATTCTTTTGCAAGGTAATTGAAAACATTTTGTGTTTAATAAAAATCAACACTTTTTCCTTGATCTAATTTGCTTCCAACACTTTCTGTTTGATTCACTACAGAATCACAATCAAAGCATGTTGTTGTTATTGTTATTATTATTACGATTATTAAAAACTCACACGAAATTCATTTTGATCAAATATTTTGACATTTGTGCCTTGTCACTCAAGCACATTTTCCACACCAGTTTTTAAATGGACAGTTGTTCATGTGCATAAAAGACATACTGTATAATGACTATTATTGTTTCTATAATATTTTCCAAGCTACCTTTAATAAACAACATTAAACCGCTACATGCATGTTAATATTGTGCCATAATGTCAGTACAACTGTAACATTCAGTAAATAAATTTAAAAAATTGTCCATAACCTTGCACTTGGTAAAAGAAGCAAAAATGTACATGATGAAATATGACGTTTATATCATTGTTAAGTGTTGAGGAATTCCAAAAACAATACACTTGTTTCAGCTTTTCCTATGTGAAGCCCCAAATTATATTTTACCTTATATTTTTTCCACCCTACAGTATGTATTTCATCCTTTTTCTGTCTCATCCTCCGAGAGATGGAGCCTGGTGCAGTCTAAAATAAGACCCGTCAAACTGAAGACAATCTCCAGTGAAACATTGTCCTTCTGCTTGTTCAGCTAACAGAGCTTCACGACAAACCTCAGCTACAATAATTAAGATCTTCCCAGGCTGTCCCAGGTGGACCAATAAGGAACAAGCTCCAAGGAGCAAGGCCAAATGGACAAGAGCAAACTGTATGTTATATTTCGATTATGATTCTCACTGCTATAAAAATGCACTAAGGAAATATGATACTCTTTTTTTTATACGGTTACCATCAAAGTAAATATGAATGGCTATACCAAGAGCAGTGATGCTAAGTTGTTTGATTATCATACAGTTCACTGCCACATTTTTCACTTTCGACAATTTACTACTGAGATTTTTCTCAAGGTCAGTTTAGCTGTACAATACAAGTCCTGCCACAGCTTCTCTGATTCAAAAACATTTGAACACATTGATGTTCACATTAATTTTCTATTAGTATTCTTAGGATCATTGTTCTGTTGGAATGTTAAGGTCTTGCAGACGTTGAATATCTGCAGAACAGGTTGTTGGCTTACCATATATTTGACAGCATTCATCTTGTCCTTAACCCCGGACATTTTCCTGTCTACATCTTCTTGACTATAAAACCCAGCTTTTGAAGTAGCTTTTATCTTTTGGTAAACATCTTTCTCTTTGGCCTCGTGGTTGTTTCTCTGGATCGATTTACCTTGTTATAGCGGAACCACTGCATAGGAAATTAATTCATTCTGGAGGCAAATATTACCAATATTCCCAATTTCCAACACCTAATTATATTTACAAACAATCAGAACATTTAGAAAAGACATGTAAATGAAGTCAAACATGAAATAAATAAACACAATGGAACCCATGGTGCTACTGTATGTCTTCACTAAATATTGCATGAAATACCAAATAATAATAATAATAATAATAATAATAATAATAATAATGATAATAATAATAATAATAATAATAATAATAATAATAATAACATAAGATCTGTAAACTCACTTTAACTCACTTAGCTTTCTACTGAGGTAAACAAGTTTGGAACGGTCCCTGACATACATGCAATTTTAGTATTTGGTTTGTTTTGGGTCAATTTGATCATATTTCAAAAATTTTAATTTTTAAGGTGAAAATTTGTAAGTGTGGGCTGAGGTATGCTGAGGTATTGACTTTTCACAGCCCCCCTATTCAGTGATGGGACATTATATCTAAGAAATAAGGGTTAACAAATAGGTATGACCTTTAAAGAATGTGTATTTTCACTAATCAGCCATAACACTAACACCACTGCCGGGTGAATTGCATTGATTATTGATTATATTCCAGTATAACAGGTCTCAGATGTTACCAAACTTGTGCCTGTTAAACCTCCGGCTGGAATACGCTCCAGATATATTTTACAATTTACCTCAAACTTCTCTTGTTTTACTTCTTCAAAAGTTTCACTGCAGTTGAGTCTCATCATCATACTGTGCTTGATGTCTTCTGCACTCAATAGAAAGTTTCTGTATGACTTGAACACCCATTGTATTTTCTTATTTTATTGAACCTTATACTCTACCACTGTTTATATTGTTGCTGTGCAACATTTCTGATGATGCTTTTATACACTCATATTTTTACTGTGTTTATAACAATAACCAGTATAATTAACAATTAACTGCATGCTTGGAAATAGAAAAAATTGTTTATACAGTAGTTTTGTTTTATACTAACACATACTGTATTGACGTTATAAACATGAATCAATTATAAGGGATAATTGTAGCTCAGCTTGTTGCTATTTTAATAGAAGGTTGAATAGGTTTTGTATCTGCTCCTGCAGTAATTGGGTGAACCCTGAGGTAAATGTTCCTCTTATGTAATCTCGATTTGTTGAACTCGATTATGTGATATTATCAAAGGAAAGCAGCATTAGAAGGAAAATTTAACAGAGCTGTCATATAGGGTTATATGGTCTATTTTGCTTTTTCTCTTTCTTCTGGACAGTGAAATGCATCGTGGTATGACAATTTTTTTTTTAAATCTTGAATAAGCCAAACCCTGCATAAAGGGTCACAGGGGCCTGGAGCCTATCATAGGAGGGCACGAGGTGGGGTACAGGTTGCCAGTCCATCACAGGGCACACACGCAGACACCAACCTAGCACAGAAAGAATATGCAACTCCACACACAGAGACCCGAAGTGGGAATCAAACTTTCGACCCTGAAGGGGCGAGGCCACAGTGCTACCCACTATTCCACCATGCTCCCTTTTTACTATCTATACATACTGTATACTGTATCTGGCATTAAAGTATTTGGGACATTTGGTTTAATTCAGGTTGCTTTCCACTAGTATTAATATATCCTACATGGCCTACATACATGGCCGCAGAGGATTGCTACTCCTGACATACAGAGTTTAATTCTGCTGATCACATGCAAACCCACACCATGTGCGCAACATATTAAAAACAAGAGAAACGGTAAGTAAATCAGGATATCTCTAGATTTCAGGGTTTCAATGCTTTAGGATTCAAACTAGTAGTCATACTATAATGTACTGTATATTATTCAAAACCTGCTCTTTCAATGATATCTTTATGTTTCATACATTGGAGGACCCATATCCAGTCTCTGAAAATTTTACTGTCTATTTGCCTATATGTGTGTCTGTCAAGCCAGACTGGCTGGCAGAAACTTTGGCAGTACTTTGCGGTATTTTTAACCTGCACCATAAATAAAATCAAAATGTTGGGTAGAAGGGGAGTTACTGTATGAGCAGTTATGTGCTAGATTAGAAACCTCATGCTTTGACAGCGTACTGTGTAGTGTAGTAGTTAGCACTGTTGCCTTGCACCTCTAGGGTTCGGGTTCGATTTCCTGCCAGGATCGATTCCTGTTTCTGTGCTCATGGAGTTTTTATGTTCCCCCCGTGCTTGGTGGGTTTCCTCCAGGTACTCCGCTTTCCAAATTTTCCAGAGTGTGTGAGTGAGTGTACAGTATGTATGTATGCCCTGCGATGGATTGGTACCCTGTCTCATGCCCTAAGCCTCCTGGGATAGGCTCCAGGCTCTGCGCGACCCTGAATACAGGTTAAAGTGGTATAGATGATAAGTGAGTGACTGTTAATTATGATTGCCCCGGATCTTAAAGTTCGGTCGACCTGAACCCGAATCCTCCTCTCTGTCCCTCACAAGTTAATAGGAATCATTATAGCATCATTACAGTTTCCCCACTCTCAACAGTAATTCCTACATGTTACGCCATTTACACTTTGCACCTCAAAAATGTAATATGTATTGAGGCATAAATAAAAAAAATAATAATACAAATAAAGCGTGTAAAGACAAAAATAGCAAAAAAATTGTTGGTTTCCTGTAAAAAAAACAAAAACAAACACTGAAAAAAATCAACACAAGTACTTTGTTACAATACATAAATTATAAATCGGCAATGGAAATAATAACAAGATGTGGAATCATGGATTTGTTGTTGTAATGTACTACTGGAATATCTATTATTATTCAAGATTTGCACACTCTATGAGGCACAAGCCTAACTACCCCCCCCCCCCAGCCCCCCTCCCCCCCCCCCCACCCAGACTTAAACATTTAGACGAGTCACATCCACACCAGCATGAGAAATGAGTAGGTGGGAAAGGGAGTTGGGAACAGGGTGAAGGACTGAGAGTCAAAGAGAATAAGAAATTCGGAAAAAGGAAGCAGGTGAGAGAATTACAAGAAGGTGGTGGTGAGAGGAGAATAAAAAGTGCAAGGCAGAGATTTTGCAGCGTACGTGATCTTTCTCAATATGTTAGTGATGTGTGTATTTGCAAGAAATGTATGACGCATGCAATAATCCCAGAGCAATGGGACGGAGCAGGGGTCAGTGCAAAACGCAGACTGTCAGAAAATCTTCAAATTTATACAATCAGGTAATCCCCCCTCACCAAGTTCTAGTTAAACTAATGTCTATATCTATATAATCACACTTCTAAAGCATTTTGGCTGAATGACCTTGTGGCTTTGTAAGCAAAAGTTAGACTGTACACAAGTAAGTTCATAATTTATGTCACACTTTATTTTGACAGATTCAAATGCTGCTTAGGCTTACATGCTTTAATAGGAAATATTATACTGTATGCAAATAGGTAATTTGTACAACTGACATTCTGGAGCTGCTCTTGGTGCTGAAGTAGTCTTGCTTGGAAGGGTGTGAGCTCAAATCCCAGCATTGCCATGCTGTTCATGTTGCAGGCTTGTGCAAGGTATATGTGGCATGACATTAAGTCTATTACTGACCACATATGCTTGTGCACTGAACAATTTCATGAATTCTATGCATGGTTCAATACATTGCCAGCAAGGAAGACTTGTGTTGCATTAAATTAAAACAATGCAAAATATAAGCACTTTTACTAGGGGTCTCATTCAGTTTATAAATATCCAAGGTGTGTTCAAGTCAAACTGGGACTTGTGATGAATTTTCTCCTGAACTGAAGTCACAAAACCAATTGACATTTACAGAATTAATGGTGATTAGACTCTTAGCTGAAGTAAAACATTTGAACAGTTGAATGGTGCAAACGTTTTAACTACAGAAGGCCGTACTCTACACATGATCATTTACCAACACCAATTGCACCTTACAGGAACTTGGCTGGTGGTTAACGCCAGTTCCCACCTGTACAATCCTGCCATGCATTTTCTACACGTTTGGGCAATTAAAGGAGTTCCTGGGAGGCCAGCATTTCAGATGTGTTGCAGGCAGGCCGATCATGGATACGACGTATTGAGAAAACATGATGGAGTCCAAGCACGAGTGAAATGCTGGGATAAGTGCATTAGTGTAGCAGGGAAGTATATAGAGTTATACAGTTTTTATTCTCATAACTATGTTCTGTTATTCTGCACAGTCAAAAGTCCCGATTTGACTTACATATTAAACAGGCAGCACTGCACTCTTTAGAATAAAATTATACCCTTTTCTTGGGATGTTTTTTGCTCCACGTAATGCAATTTTCACCTCCTTTGGTTTCCAGGATGTGATATGAAGTGTAATGCCATTGCTTTATCCGCCCGTAGGCATGTTACTACTTATAGTATTTAACGGCATATAAATACTATTTCAAGTTATGAAAATCTGAACTCAGCTGGCAGTACTACTACGTTTTGTGCTCTGTTTTGCTATGGGATTACATCATTTGTGTTTACAGTAGTGTTTATAGCACCCATATGCATAATGTATAATGTATACTGCAGCACTCGTGCTTATTTTTCTCTCCTTCTTTCTGTTCTTCCTACACCAGTTTCACACTTGATTTTGTTCAGTTTGTGGAATGTTATGTTGCATACTGTACCGTATGAGCCAAATATAGCCTCATACTTGGATTGTCATGAAAGATAAAAATATCTGGCAAGTGTGTAATTGTTATTGCGGAAGGCAGCACAGGTTGAAATTCGCATGACAAGGAGAGCAGCTCGGGCGGGAGTAGCTTACGAGTTAAGGGCACAGACTAACAATTGTAAGGTTATGAGTTTAAATCCAAGCACTATCAAGTTGCCCCTCCTGGGCCCACAAGCTCAATATAAAATGTTGCTCTGCATAAATGTGTCGGCAAAATGCTGTAAATAAACACTGGGTTTGCTTACTTCCAAGTAACTAATTTCTTGAAAATGTAACTAATTTCAAATTCAAAACAAACTAAACACACAATAACAGCATAATTGATATCTACCAGGGAAACAATTGCACCCTGGGGGTTCTGTCTACTTATATTTCCCCAGTGTTTACCAATGATAATGAAAAAAAAAAACCTTGAAAGAAAGCGAGAGGGAGAAAGACAGAGATTGCGAATTGGTTGGACAATGAAACTGAAACACTGGCCAATTTAGTGTTGGAGGTTTCATGGCTAAATTTGATCAGCCTGGTGGCTGATCTTCATTGATGCTCTTACTGGTGGAATGTGCAGATTTTGTCAAAAATCATTATCATTATGGATGACATATCAGAGGTCAAAAGAGGACAAATTGTTGTTGAGCGTCTGACCAAGACAGCATTTGCGATGTACTGTAGCAAGAGCCCTGGTATCCAATGTCAGGATAGGGTAACGTCAGCATACATATGAACCACATCCAACAGGAGTAGCTGTGGACGCAAGAGGAAGCCATCTGAAATGGATGTCCGGGTGCAAACTCAGCTCGTATCCAAAAACCATAAAACCATAGCTTCCCAATTAAATTAAATGTGCACCTCAACTCACCAAAATTGTTCATCAGGAGCTCCACAGGGTCAATGTACATGGCCGGGCTGCTATAGCTAAACCTTTGGTCACTCGTGCCAATGCCAAACGTCGGTTTCAATGGTGCCACCAGAGAAAATCTTGGGCTGTGGACAATGTGAAACCTTCACTGTCTTTCCCACATCTGGGAGCGTTACGGTGTGTAGAAGCCCCAAAGAAGCGTACCACCCAGACTGTTGCATGCCCAGAGTGAAGCATGTGGGTGGATCAGTGATGGTTTGGGCTGCAATATCATGGAATTCCCTAGGCACAATAGTTGTGCTCCTGTAGATGGCCGTGGCACTGCCAAGGACTACCGCACCATTCTGGAGGACCAGGTGCACCCAATGGTTCAGACATTATATCCTCAAGGCGGTGCCGTGTATATGGTTGATAATGCACCAATAAACTTAGCAAGACTGGTGACAGAGTGGTTTGATGAACATGGAAGTGAAGTTGAACA
The DNA here is from genome assembly GCA_011419295.1 of Clarias macrocephalus. Lineage (NCBI taxonomy): Eukaryota > Metazoa > Chordata > Actinopteri > Siluriformes > Clariidae > Clarias > Clarias macrocephalus. The sequence goes on from JAAGKR010013286.1 coordinate 10,631, forward strand.
TCTCCCATGGCCTGCACAGTCACCAGATCTAAATATTGTTGAGCCACTTTGGGGTCTTTTGGAGGAGCGAGTCAGGAAACGTTTTCCTCCACCAGCATCACATAGTGACCTGAACACTATTCTGTAAGAAGAACGGCTCAAAATCCCTCTGGCCCATTTGTGCAGGACTTGTTTCTGTCATTCCCAAGACGAATTGATGCTGCATTGGCCGCAAAAGGAGGCGCTACACCAGACTAATGAATTATTGTGGATTAAAATCAGGCGGTTCAGTTTCATTGACCAACTCCTGTATGTTTAATGCACATTTTAAAAACCCTAACTTAAACTACTAAGGTCATAAATCAGAAAAAGGAATTTCAGACAACAAATACAGCAGGGAGCATTAAAATGAAGTCTTGGAATGCTGTCACTGTGTATGCAGCTTTATGTAAATAATGAGACTCTCCAAACAAGGGAAGCATCCGAAAACGGCGAGTGAGTCTTGGGAGGAATAATGATCGTGCCAAGATTCCAGTTTCACTAGTCTTTCTGCAGAGTCAGGGACAAAAAAGAAAAAAGTTTTGCTGAAGTTTTCTTCAGGCTCTGACGTCTTATGAAATAGAATCCCGAGAAAGACGTCTTCCCGAATTAGACCCGTGATCTACAATATCTACCAGTCATGCTGCTGTATTGCGAGGGTATGTTAAACTTTTTAGCTGACTAGCTCCCACAAAGCCTATAGAGTGTGTGTAAAGACTGAAATGGAGAACTGAAACGACTATAGTGTGGGGATACCTGAGGTGTGAATCAAGGAGCAGAGTAGAAACAGTACTCGATGTGTCTAAACTAAAATGGCAGGATAAAGACAATGATTGACTGAGACAGATCAAGACATTGATAGAAGGTTTCATTTTTGCCATCCAAACGAAATGATTTGGTGTTTACAACCATGGATGAAGCACATCAGCAACGATGATAAGAATAAGGTTAGACAAGTTATATGAAGAAGCAATGCTCAGGCTGATTTCTACCTAGCCCAGTCTCCCTATTTGGGACAGCTGTTAATAAGCTGTAAAAACAGACAAAAGTTAAACAAAACAGCAAGTAAAGCCAAAATGAAGGCAAATGGAAATGTGTTTACTAGTGATTGTGTGGCATATTGTACTGATGTCAGAATATTGGGCATAGTGGATGTCTGTCATGCTTTGGATTCAGTATGATGATTTAAAACACTTGCATGCACGTGTGTGGGACGCACTGGAAACGGTTCCAGTTGGCCATGAAGACGGTTTTGGATTCGGCTGATGCGGACAGTTGTTCTCTAACAACTTGTGACTGCAGTCGCTCAATAGTTCAGGATTGAAATTCCCACAAACTGTTTTTTTTTTTACCTGAGCCTCAAATAACAGAAGTGGACTTATTAACTTAAACACGTCTCCTGTTTTGACTGCAGATCAATCCCTACGGTCTGATATCACCCAAATGAGGATGGGTTACCTGTTGAGTCCTTAAGGTTCCTCTTAGGGAGTTTTTCCCTGCCACTGTCGCCCTCGGCTTGGTCTCCAGGTTCTCCAGTTGAAACTTATTCAACTTAGTCGAATTGAATAGAATGTGTGTGTGTGTGTGTGTGTGTGTGTGTGTGTGTGTGTGTGTGTCTGTGTGTGTTTGTGTGCGTGCGTGCGTGCGTGCGTGCGTGCGTGCGTGTGTGTGTGTGTGTGTGTGTGTGTGTGTGTGTGTAAATATGAATACACATGAAACTGAGTTGAATTGAATATTGTGTGTGTGTGTGTGTGTGTGTGTGTGTGTGTGTGTGTGTGTGTGTGTGTGTGTGTGTGTGTGTGTGTGTGTAAATATAACTACACATGAAACTGCTAGCGAGTGTGATCTCAGCGTCTACACAACAGTAGGCACACTTCCATAGATCTAAATATTCCACTAATTATCAGCATAATAGCCCAATAAGAATAAAAATGCATCACATAAACACCTCAGCTGGAACAGTCTGACCATATCTGGGCCGATTAGAATAGATTTTCAAACAGGATTAGAGGCGTGGTGTAAACATTTCATAATTCATTCAATAGGAAAATAATAGCCATATAAACACATTTGAACAGTTTGTTTCTCGCTTGTTGGAATAAATAAATTATTTCTGCCTCACATGTGAAACATGAGAAAGTGACTTGATGAGGGATATTTTGCTTACATTCCTGCTAGGTAAACTCCGTGAGAACAACTCTCTCCCTCTTGTCGTTATTTCCATCCACTTAGTCTCTGGTTGAGGAAGCCACACTAATGGGCTCACTATTTCTCACACAGTAAAAGATCTGAGTTTTTGTTATCAATCATATTGTAGAAGCTTGGAATTATTGGAAAAGATGAGAAGACTGGAGTAACCTTGAAATCAGAAGAATAAATGTGGGCAGAAACACTTTGCACACGACAAAAACATTACATTTTAATTAAAAAAGCAGAAAACATCATCAGGTTCCAAATCTGTCAAATAAGGACAGGTATCTGAGGTTATAGTAAGTACAAGCTCACTGAGCCTGGACACGTAAAGCTTGGAAAAATTTTGCCTAGTTTAAACATGTGTATAAATACAAATTTCTAAATATAGATGCAAGCAACGATAAGCGGGCCCAAGCACCTGCACCATTGCCACAATGGCTGATGTCATAGTGCTTGGGCCCTAACAAAGCGGCCAGTTAGCCCCCTCATCTAATGTCATAAAGTTAGTGGTGTTGTAAACGGGACTACAACTGTCCAACAATGATCAGTGGTCATTCACCAACAGGTTTATGTGTGTCAACAACAAATATGTGCTAAAAAAAAAAGACCTTCCATCTTTCATTCATCTTCTATACAGTTCAAGTCCCAGGAGACTTTGGGCATGAGGTGGGGTATATCCTCAACAGTGGGCCAATCCATTGCAGAGCACACACACACTGGGCAATTTGGGAACACCAATTAGCTTAATCTGGCTGTGGGAGGAAACTGGAGTATACCCATAGAAAACCCACCAAGCCACCCACACACACTGACCCGAGGCGGGAATCAAACCCACAACGCTGGAGGTGCAAGGCCACAGTGCTGCCACTAGACATAAATCACCACATATTTATTTGAAATAAGGGCATTTGTATTGACGGTAAAATCTAGGTATTACAAAATAGACAAATAGACGTAGGCCTCTGAGGGCTAAGCAAAAAGTCACGTTTGATTTGGTATTTAATGATTTCATTTGTACTCTCATACTTAAATCCAACTGACGGGTATCACCAGAGTAAACCACGCTTTACAAATGCCATTCCTTAACAGCACGTTACTGAGGAAACTGCGGAATGGAAACAATTACTTCCACTCTGCACTCTTCATCTGATAACACCAGTACACAGGTGGACAGGGAAAAAGCCCCCACTTATTTCTATTTCAGGTTCCCAAGGAAAAGCAAACAGAGGGCGTACCGAGGACTGCTTTCAGGGCCGGATCATTTACAACAGAAAAGCCAAAGCCTTTGCACACTGAAATGAGGAAGTGGAAATGAGGAGTCTCAGGAGTGTTTGGATCTGCTCAGTGATTACCCATCATCACGAACATCAACTGAACCGACAAATGAACTTCTGTTTCGCCAGAATGCTTGGAATTGTTTTAGAATTCCTTTATCGTTGATCCTGAATGTTAACAATAAGGAATTAGTGATAAGT
>JAAGKR010013287.1:2500-14315 GCA_011419295.1 Clarias macrocephalus
AAGTTTTCCCTGAGCCGCAGAGACGCGCGTACAGCACGGAGGGCAAGAGGTCACGACGCAGCCGAGCTCGGAGCCGAGCTCAGCACTGCGCCGTCTGTGTGTTTACGTGCTACAGGTAGAACGAAGTCGAGACGAGTGTCTCGACCAGACAGGAAAACCAAAGGTAACTGAAAAACACACACAGTGCACCTGGAGCACATGTGTGAACAAAAAAAACACCTTTAACAGATTATTAGAGACGTATAAAAGACCTCCGCATGTGTGTGTGTGTGTGTGTGTGTGTGTGTGTGTGTGTGTGTGTGTGTGTGTGTGTGTGTGTGTGTGCACTCTTTATCTTAATAACACAATTTTGAGTCCAACTCTGACGCTCATCACGCCGGAGCTAAACCACTCTGTGCCCTCTGTACACTCGGCTTATCTTTCAGATCTCAGGTTCTGACTACAGTGTGTGTGTGTGTGTGTGTGTGTGTGTGTGTGTGTGTGTGTGGATCGGAGTGACATGATGGTGTGATGAAGCTGAGTTACTGAGTTAACACATCAACCTGAAGCACTTTTCGTTCGTATTCTTCTTCCCACAATAACTTTATATTTATTAAACACAGAAGGCTGCACACTGTGTCTGTAGTGTTGCGTCTGAACAAGTTCCTTCCTGTTCACTCTCACGTAAACCCATTCGCTCTCTCTCTCTCTCTCTCTCTCTCTCCTAGTGTTAATTATAAAATGCAAACACAGGAAAGAAGCGTAAACGTATGAACACTGGAGACTCCTTCCACCAGCGTTAGATGAACGTCTCCTTACTTGCCAAACCCTGCGCTTTCACTCGGCTCATGAACACAACGACGCGAGTCCCTGTGAACGAGGGGTTGCTATGGAAACGAGGAGTGCTGACAGCTTGACGAGGAGCTCATTAATTCCTCACACAGCTCTGAGTCACATCAACACACACACACACACACACACACACACACACACACACACACACACACACACACACACATAGCTCAGCTTTTCTATAGGCCCAATAGAACATACAGAGTGCGCGCATGTGTGTGTGTGTGTGTGTGTGTGTGTGTGTGTGTGTGTGTGTGTTAGTCGGGTTAACCCTTTAATGTCCACAGGCTGCACTTCTTGTTAGCTTTACTCCACGTCCTGAATGGGAATAATAATTATTTTTTTGTAATGAATAACTGGGATTAAATAAAGACCTGACCTGCAGAAGGTGAACTGATTACTGAAGCGTGTGAGATACCGTGGCACTGGCCGTCAGAGATCCTGCTGGTGTTTTGTGGGTTTAAGTGAACGTGTGGTTCTCGCTCAGGTTCTCGTATGGTGAACCGCTGAACTGTCTTTAATAGGCAGCCACGCCGAGGCACACATTCCTTTCTATTGAGGCGTATTGATCGAGGGTGGTGGTGGTTGCTGGGGTGATGTGTACGGCTTTCATTCTCACACACACACACACACACACACACACACACACCATATACACTGGGGATGGGCAGGTTCTTGGAGTTAAAAACCTTCCCGCAGATCCTCCACCTGCGCTCTCATTTCCTCAAACATCTTCTGAGGATTTCAGACCAGATGAAATGTGCTCCCAAAGGCATGCAGAAGAAATAAAACCACTTTATTATGTTTGGCTTCAAGACTCTGAACTGAACTGAACCAGGACTTGGTGGAAATAATATCACAATCTCACTTCTACACACACGGAGCCTTTGTTCCTCGCGCTCGCTCGCTCTCTCCTGCAACGTCTCATCACTGTAATAATATTTTGTCCTGATAATCAGAGACACGGCATCGGACTCTGCAGCTCCGTGTCCTTGGGAAAGTAATACAAAGTGTGTGACGTGTGTGTGTGTGTGTGTGTGTGTGTGTGTGTGTGTGTGTGTGTGTGTGTGTGCTGCCAGGTCTGGAGCTCACAAACATGTTTATAGTCTTTCAAACTGTTAAAATAACATGAAACCTGGACATCACACACACACACACACACACACACACACACACACACACACACACACACACACTGCCATGAAAATGCTCAACACGCTCCTGATCCTCTCTGTGAATTATTTCACTCATTATCAGAACTCTTCTTTATTTCTTATTTACAAACAATAACTCAAATAATAATCAAACGAAATTCAGAAGCTGAGTGACGAAAGCATTATTACTGATTTTTATATCAGGGTTGTGAGGTTTGCATGGAAATATTCAAACAACTAAGCAAATAAACAAACACACAATGAAATAAACAGTGATCAAATAAAACCAGACTTTTTAATTAAAATGTTCTGAACATTCCATCTGCAGCGAGTGTGGTAGAGGGAGATTTTGTTTGTTTGTTTGTTTGGACAGACCTGGCAACCCTGGGGCACACAGGCCCATATAGAACTCAGCAGCTGCAGAACGCGGATAAGAACGAGTCCTGCTTCTCACACTGCACACAGAACATGTGCGGTTTCTTTTGTTCTGAACATCAGTGTTTAGTTTCAGTAAGAAACCACATTACAGGAACGGAATGTTAAAAATAAAATGTTTTTTTTTATGCAAAGTTTAGTAAAAATGAACAGGGAAAGGAAAGAGAATAGAAGAACTGGGATAAAAATGTAAAGAGTAATTTACTGTGTAATCTACTGCAGTTACACACACAGTGCAGACTCTCGGTACTAACGGTGCCCCCTGATTGAGTTCTGTGTAACACACATTATTACAACCACATCCATCATCATCACTTACAGCTGACACACTGACCCAGACAGACCTGCGTTCGGGTTTATCTCTGATATTATACAGCTGAGCAGGGGAGAGTTAAGGGCCTCGCTCAGGGGCCCTACAGGGGGAGCTTTGAACCCACGACCTTCTGGACCATAGTCCAATGCCTTAATCACTGAGCTACACACCTGAGCTCTGAAGCACAACCATGAGAATCGAATCAGCTTACAGTTCACCTCTGTCCGGTCCGGGGGCCCGGCGGCGCGCGCCATCAGTACACCGCCGAGAGCGCAGCAGGTCTGAACGCTATACGGATTATTACACACCGCATTATTACACACCGCATTAATACACACCGCATTATGCTCCTTTCAACATTGCACATTAACACACACACACACACACACACACACACATACTGATCATCTTCAGAGCGCGACATGACGGTCCTGAGTTTATCATTATTATTATAATCGATACTCATTACAATAATAGATTAATAACGTGTGTGTGTGTGTGTGTGTGTGTGTGTCCTTACCTGAAGCTGCTTTTAATCGAGTGACACGGCGAGCTCGCGCTTCCTCACACACACACACACACACACACACAGATCCGTTTGATTAAAAAAAAAATAAGGAAGCAGAAACTCGGAGAAACACACACACACACACACACACACTGCAGTGTAATCCGTGTGCGAGCTCTCCGACTCGGTTGTGCCGCCGCACGCGCTGAAGCTCCGCGCGCTCTCTCTCTCTCTCTCTCTCTCTCACACAGTGCAGGTCTCGCGCGCCCCCGCTCACGTGTCGGGGGGGTTTCCTCACACACACACACACACACACACACGGAGACTCCCATATAGTGGTAAAAAAGGACAAAAAATAAAAAGTAATGTGTTGAAAGTTTATGCAGATGTGCAGGATCCCCCCCCCCCTCTCTCTCTCTCTCTCTCGGGAGCTGTGTGTGTGTGTGTGTGTGTGTGGGTGAGACCTTCAGCAGCGCGCGAGGTCTACGCGCGAGCTCCGTGGTACCACTGAGGGGGGGGGACAATAATGCGAACTCACACACACACACACACACGTATATATTTTGGAATATCACATCACTGCAAATGTCTGTGTGTGTGTGTGTGTGTGTGTGTGTGTGTGTGTGAGAAAGAGAGAGAGAGAGAGAGAGAGAGAGTAGTCGACACACACACACACACATATTGGAATAACTGTAGCTGTATATATATAGTTTTGTGTGTGTACTGTATATATATATATACTGAGTGTACATGGTCAGAACTCACTCTTTCGATTATATCTTTACATTTCATACACTGGATGACCAAACATGACTCCAGTCTCAGAAAATTGCTGTCTGTATGTCTGTATGTCTGTCCAGTCACAGCATCACACAAAACTGTCTGGATAAAAATTTTACCTGCACCAATAGATATTAATTAGAAAAGATAAAGTGAATATTTTTACTGGGATTAGTTCATATTTTCACTTTGGCTGAAATAACAGCGCTGACGTGGTATAAGTGAATTTTAACACGCCGGAGTCGTTTTAAGACAAAACTTCATCTTTATCTGATCGACTTTTTCCATTTCTCATCTGTGATTCTCTCTCCGATTACCGAACAGCGAGTGTATTTGTCTGAGCACCAAAGAAGTACAACTGAAATAATAATAATAATATCACTGATTATGTTAAAGATCAGCGGATTATTATTAGATTTAATCTTCTTTCTACCACCCCATCAATGATGTGTACTAACGCCAGGCAGAATAAACACAGCACCTGCAGATTCCCTTGAGGTCTTTTTCATGCTCCTGGGTTTAATAAAGGAGCTTTCAGGAGGAGAACCCTTTTCTGTAACAGAACCCTTCTCTGTCCTCAGAGAACCCACACACTGCAGAACCCGTAACCAAACCCAGGGCCAAAAATATAATACTGTTGTCTTAAGTCTATAGTTCTGACCTTCACCCTCAGGACATAAAGCGAAGTCTGCCAGCTCGCTGAGCTTTTAATCATTAAACTTTCATTTCTTAGAAAGAAAGACAGGAAGAAAAAAAATAGAATAGATAGTAGAAAAGAAAAAAAGGAAGGAAGGAAAGAAGAAGAGGACACAGACACAGAGCAGGAGGACATGATCATAAAGTCATTACATATGTCTGAACACTTATATGAACCACGAAGAGAGAGGAAAAAAAACCTCTCTCTCTCTGTGCATGCAATTGTATGTGTGTGTGTGTGTGTGTGTGTGTGTGTGTGTGTGTGTGTGTGTGGGAGTTGGCTGATAAGGTGGTTATGTTATATAAGATATGGGTAATATAGGCGTGTATTTATATGCTCGTGGGGAGCACAGTAGCTTTGTTTGTAGTAATAGTTCAGAAATATGTAATGACTGAGCTCATTGTCTCTAGAAGGACATCCTTTCTTTCTTTCTTTCTTTCTTTCTTTCTTTCTTTCTTTCTTTCTTTCTTTTGGAGATCACGAGCTCAAAGTTATCACATAATTCTATCACATATAACTATTACATGCCCACATGGTCCTCATAAAGAGGTAAAAACATGGCCTGACTTACACAATGTACCCACCCAACCACCCCACACCCCCACCTAATCATCTCACACACACACACACACACACACACACACACACACACACACACACACACACACACACACACACACACACACAAATCCTCTGAGGAGACAATGCATTGCTTTCATACGCGGTGTATAATAGGAGAAGTTTTCTATCTCGGGATTTCCACTCAGTCACACTCGCTTCTGTTTTTTCATCGCAGCTGAACCCGTCACACTGATGATCTGATCTCAGAACAGTTCCCAGCGCAACTCTGAATATTATTTGATCATATTTGTCACAAAGACGTTACAGCAGAGTGAAATTCTGTTCACCACATCAAGTACACTTTTATTTAAAGCTCTAGGTTTATACAGTTTGATTAAATATAACTAAACACACACACACACACACACACACACACATTTATTAAATTCAAAAGAATTTTATAAAAGCTCTTTCCAATTTTATGAGTACTCATCCATGATTTATTTCATTATGAAAAAAGGACACTTTTAATTAATACACACTTTTACACATAACTAATTCAGTATATAGTAAAATCAGCACTGATATAAATCAGGACAGAGTTCATTAGCATGATGCCAGTCTTCATGGAAGCTTAGAATTTATAAACATTTATTTTTATGATAAAATATAAACCTTTACATTTACACTGAATTCAGAGAACATCCAGTGAGCATCAGGTCAGGGGAGAAAGGTCAGGTGGTGTTTTTCCAGTCTCCTCCTGTCCAGACGGCGTCTAGTCTTTGTCACCGTGCTCAGGTGAGATGAGTGGAATCTGATGGGGTAAACCTCTCTCTTATCAGCAGGTGCTTGCGCCCACAGAACTAAGGTGCTAAGGTGAACTCAGGAGCGTTTAAATTTTTTTAAACCGTTCTGAGATGGCACGGTTCTCAGCAGAAGATTATCAGGTTCGAAAATCCCCAAACTAATAGCCATGAGGGGTCAAAAGGTCAATCGGGTCATTAGGACAGTTTCTCCTTTCTGATGTTCGGAGTAAATCTGCATGACTTTATAGACTGCGCTGCTGTCACGTGATTGGCTGAATGAACAGCTGTGCAGGTGTTCCTGTTCCTATTAAATTGGACTGTAAGTTTCTTATTTGCTAAAGAGTTGAAGATGGACAGATTACCGCACAAATTTGACTTCACACTCCAGAAAATGACAGCAAGTAAAAAAAAAATCTTGGATCTAGTCATAATTCTCTACAATTTCTTATTAAATAATGACAAAAAAAAACTAAATATAAGATTACTAAAACTATTTTTAAACTTTACGATTCTTGTTCTATTTACAGTCATATGCCAATAAGGGAAAAACATATATTTTATATATATATATATAAAAACATATATATTCTAATACATATATTAGAATGTAATTTATTGTGATATTCAGTACAACAGTGTGAGCTCGAGTGTGATATCGCTTTTACACAACGGTTCCACAAACACCATTTATTATCAGCAGATTGTGATTAGTTTCTTTATTTAAACAGTTATTTAGCTCCGCCCACACGTCTCCTACAGCACCTGGTTAGTTAGTGTAATGAGCAGGAGGTGAGAGTGGTGTTAAACTCTTAGTGGTTCTCTGTAGCTGCTCCAGGTGAGGAGAATAAACCACGGAGGTGGAGGACAGTCCTGAGAAACTCACCAGGTTTGGGATCTGGGATTGTGTTGGAACCGAGTTAGCTTTGTAGCTATAAATTAAACGACACGGACTCGTAAGCAACACAAAGCAACGTGTGTTCCTGCTGAAAGTGCTTCTGTGACTGGGTGTGAATGTGGGTGTGGTCAGGCAGCTGCTCTCTCCTCAGTACTGCGGACCGCACAGACCCACTCGCACCCACCCTGGACAACACCTGGGACACACCCAGTCACACCTATACATGTAGTTAAACTACTAGTTATATATATATATATATATAAGACTTGCTGAAGGTTATACTGTATTTTTATAAAATTCCTTCCTGCCAGTGTGTTTATTTTAGTATTGTTAAAATAAATAAATTAATGAATATTTACATTTAGGCATTTGGCGACTCTCTTATCCAGAGCAACTTACGAAAAGTGCTTTGAAGTTTCCACCCTTGGATAGATACACCTTTGTCACTGGGTTACTAACTCAGCACCATCAGTCACACACAGTTGAGAAGGGGACTTTTTTATAATGGCAGGGGAATTAGTTCAAATACTGATTTCCATAAAACTTGGTGAAATTATGTTGAGTTTGTCCACTGAGAGGTGAGACAACTGTCCCTGCTATGAGCAGAAAACCTTTAACGTTTTAAACCTCAAACAATTCTTTTAAATAATGAAAGTCATAATTAATTTTATTTTATTTAGAATAAAATAATTTACACTACACTACATTTACTTTTTTTATAAGACTATTTCATGGTCCTGTGTGTATTTGTGTACAGAATAACGAGGACTCTCTCGACTCCGCAGTGAACCGAGTTTAATCTTTAACTGTTTATGAAAAAAGAAGCAAAAAACTCTGTCACATCTGTTCTGAGTTTAACCTACAATATAGACTAAAGTTAGACTGTAGGATAAACAATATAATATATACAGTATATATAAATACACACACACACACACACACACACACACACACAACGTATAGGCGTTTACACACAGCAGTCATGCTGATTACACAGCGGCCGAGAGAAACAGCAATTAACTGACTGACTGAATGTATAATAAAAGAACTGAGACAGAGAATACGAGTGGGCGAGAGGGTGTGTGTGTGTGTGTGTGTGTGTGTGTGTGTGTGTGTGTGTGTGTGTGTGTGTGTGTGTGTGTGTGTCAGTGGAGCACCTGGCTTCCTGAGACCCTGATTATCCTCTTGTTAAAAGCTAAAGGGTTGATGGCTGCATGACAAAAGCCTCGTCTTTCTTTCGCTCTCTCACACACACACACAGACACACACACACACACACACACACACACACACACACACACACACACACACACTGAGAGAGAGGGAGGGAGGAAAAGGAGGGCCGTGTCTGTGTTCAGTGATAAACACTGCTGGTTTGTGGCTACTGAAAGGTGTTGGATTCACACCGATAATGTGATGATTAAATTCTCAGGAACTTTTATGAAATGCCGCCCCTGGGCCCCGGGGCCCCGGCCCGCCGGGAGCTCCACACCTCACTGCCTGTGTGTGTCCCTCCTCACGACACACGCTGTTACTTACCTGTTTGATTTGAGCTATCATTCTGGCAGAAGCTTTGAAGCTATCTAAACAAACACAGCGGCCACGACCCTAAAAATGATTGATGGGCTCACAGAGATGCCTCTGCTGGTGATCTGTATTGGAACAAAAGTGTGTGTGTGTGTGTGTGTAAATGATGTGGTTTATTCTAATGAGGTGCAGGATGACTCCGGCCTCCAGAAGCCTCGCGCAGTGCAGAGTGAAGGCTTTTATCCCGCGTACTTTATTAGATTGAATGAAAAAATAAAAACAGGGTGTGGCTTCAATTATGGCCACAAACTGAGGATCCAAAAGCACTTTAGAGGATATGAAACAGGTTTGAGGAAGTTATAAAAACATGATGATGATGATTATATACAGACATGCATGTGTAAAGCAGGGAGTACACCACACAACTCAGAGGATTTGTGTGTGTGTGTGTGTGTGTGTGTGTGTGTGTGTGTGTGTGTGTGTGTGTGTGTGTGTGTGTGTGTGTGTGTGTAGTTTCAGATGTTCTCCCTGTGTCTTCAATGTTCTCTGGTTTCTTCGCACCATCTTCAACCTCACATTAGGTGGACTGGGGACATGAAACTGGCCCTTAGGGTAAGTGTGTGTGTGTGTGTGTGTGTGTGTGTGTGTGTGTGTGTGTGTGTGTAAAAATCCCCAAGAAAACCAGTAAAACTAACCAGAATATGTTTTGCATGTTTTTTTTATGAAATTTGCATGTATACAAACACACACACACACACACACACACACACACACACACACACACACACACACAGTGTGATGAGAACTCACAGGATTGGGACTAAACAGCTGTGTGTCCGTAATAAAACCACTCGTTAGTGAGACTCATCAGAATAAAGTCTGGACTGTGGAGCGATTGGAGAAAGGTCATGTGACCTGATGAGTCCAGACTGAGCCTATTCCAGAGTGATGGGCGTGTCAGGGTGAGAAGGGAAGCGCATGAAGAGAGGGGGGGGGGAGGGGGAGGTGCTCAGTACTTTTAATATTTAAGTAAAAGATAAGTTAAGATGAGAGAAAACTTGATTAATCCTGGAGGAAATTCTTGGGAAATACGTTTTATAATCAGGTAGAAATGTAAATGTAAGGATGTAAGGACTTCTTCTCTTCCTTGAGTAATAACTGAACTACAGTCCGAGCCTCCGTCAGCAAAACCAGATCTCAGTGTTAATTGTGTGCAGCTCGGGATGTTGTGAGCAAAGCTACAGGCGTCCACTACTCTGTTTCTCACAGAAGAAGAAGAAGAAGAAGAGTAGCTACAGACACCCGAGGTCACTTCCTGAGTCTATCTCTCTCTCTATCTTTCCGCTGAGTAAGGCTGTGGGGTTTAGACACACTCACAGCCTCTCTGTGTTCCGAGTGCAGAAGCGGTCAGTTTACGCAATCATCAGATGCCACTGATACGTCTGTAAGGGCCGCGCTGGTGAGTGACGGAGAACATTACCAGTGGGACTGGAACTCAAACCAGGGTTTCTAGGAATCGAATCCTTTGACGGATAAGTGACAGGAAGTCACGAGGAAGCAGAATCTCTTTAATTACCATCTCATTTACATCTCAATATCTTTTCTGTATCTCCCAGTTAGGAAGCAGAAGGCAGAGAGTAAACAGCGCCCCCTGGAACAGATCACGTTAAGCAACTTGCCGGTGTTGGGACTTGAACCCCTGCCCTTCTGATCAGTAACCCAGTGCCCCTAAAAGTGGTTTCCTTGACCAGGAATCGAACCGATGGATTGTTTCTTTACATTTTCAGTTTGGAAATGTTTTCTTTATTGTCACGTGAGTGTATTGACCATGACGTTGTTTCGACAGCCGTATCCAGTGTCACGACATCCAGAGCTGATTCATATACACTGATTCATTGCCATATGCACACTTCATTTGACCAAATTTTCATGATTTCTTTATTCTTATAAAACATTATGCATGCAGCATTGTTCTAATGCATGCACTTAGTTTTTATTCATTCATTTCTGTTATTTTATTTATATACATGAGCATTTTCACACATGACCCCTTTATTTTCCCTGTACTGTATTTTACACACACGTGTAGTTAATCCTCACAGCCTGAACAATAGAATTCTCCGGAGACTAAACTCCATGTATAATTCTGCTTTATTATCAGGGTTTGCTAGAGTTTTAGCCCCTTGATAACAGATGCCATGGGCGCAGATGGTGAGCGGTAAAGATGGCCGCCAGCATGAAAGCCCGTGTGCACACCCCCCCCTCCCAGCTCCCCCCCTCTCTCTCCTGCCCCCCTGCATTGTCTCCGCCCCTGTGTCTGGGGAACTCCAGCAGCTTGTTGATAAACGCCTGTTCCACAGCACCAGCATGAAGGAGCCCGACTCAGACTAAACTCAGTCAGGGAGGGAAAAGGGATGATGTAGTCGTGAAAATATGGTGAGACTGTACACAGAGGTGATGCTGATAAATGAAAAAGAGATTCATAAAGCTGAGCTTCGTTCCTTTGTTGACGTTAAACTTATTTCCTTGTTGAGGTTTTCTGTATGGGGTTATGGAGTCAAAGTCCATCTCACTCTTCAGAAGCTAATAATGCAAACCTTTGCACATTGTGTGTGTGTGTATTTAACTAGGTGTGTGTGTGTGTGTGTGTGTGTGTGTGTGTGTGTGTGTGTGTGTGTGTGTGTACATGCAGAATGCCTTGCAGACAAATAGCCCAATGCACATCAGGTCTGCCTTGATAGTTTGTTCTTTCTGAGACTTTATCTGATTCCGAGTAAACTGCTTCAGTTTACCTCTCCAGGGTATGAGTGTGTGTGTGTGTGTGTGTGTGTGTGTGTGTGTGTGTGTGTGTGTGTGTGTGTGTGTGTGTGTGTGTGTGTGTGTGTGTGTGTGTGTGTGTGCACCATGCGATTGGGTCCTAGAATACTGTCCTCGGTATGCTCTCGCTTAGTCACATGACCTTCAGTAATTTTCCTGTATGAAGAGCAGTGTGTTCAATTCTTACTTTCAGGGTTGGAACAGTAATAAATATTTCAGTTCAACACACACACACACACACACACACACACACACACACACACACACATGTACTATTACAATTTTTTTGCTATTATTATTATTATTATTATTATTATTATTATAAATAATAATCGTTTTTCTTGTTCCTTCCTCTTGGTCCTTTTCTCCTCATTATTAGAATCAGACGTGTGTGTGTGTGTGTGTGTGTGTGTGTGTCGCTCACACTCTCACTGTTCACACACAGTCATTAACTCCGCTGGCCCCCTTCCTCCACTCCCCGTCCCACTTCC
>JAAGKR010013288.1:5000-14314 GCA_011419295.1 Clarias macrocephalus
TTGTGTAAAGCTGCTTTGCAACAATGACAACTGTTAAAAGCGCTATAAAAATAAAACTGGATTGAATTGAATATGCACAGGGACTGAGTTGTGCTTACACATGTCTACTGACCTGTATTAAATTCTCCACTGGAGGGCAGCATTCCACATATTAAATGGAGGCTTACACACACGCGCGCGCACACACACACACACACACACAGATGCCAGGGCAGACACCTTCACACACAGCGCCTACCACTGATGTGTGGAGTTACAAGTGATAAGAGCTGTAGATGTTTCTCCATTACACCGCCCTCAGAGCAGAAAACATGATTTTCCTCCATCTTTCCATGAACCAAAAGCTGATCTGTGTAGGACCGAGGCTTGACAGAGTGATGGTGAGAAACCGACAGTCTCTGTGCTGCTTGTAAACAAACAGCTCTAATTCTTGACAAAATGTCTGCCAGCCCTTGTACTCCTGCCTGTACTGGTACCCAGTGCAGATCAGGAAACGTCCACTAGTATCCTCTGATTGTCCAAAAGAAGACAGTTTCACCATGCCAAAAGGGAGAAGAGCCAGTGTGTTAGTAACCCTTCTATCAGTCACTGAGAAGCTCCATGCTGCTAGATCGACTAAACTATCATCTGTCTTCATCCTCCTGGACCTGTCAGCTCCATTTGACACAGTGAATCACAATATTGTATTATCTATTCTTACAAGTCTTGGAATCTGTGGAATAGCGTGGCAATGGTTTGCTTCTTACCTAGAAGATAGGTTGTATGAGGTGAAATGGAAGGAATCCACATCTGCCCCACGCACTCTCTCTACTGGTGTCCCACAGGGCTCAGTACTTGGTTCTCTTCTGTTTTCCTTCTATACCCGGTCTCTTGGTAAGGTCATATCTTCGCATGGATTTTCATACCATTGTTATGCAAATGACACACAACTTTCTCTCCTTTCCTCCCTCAGATGCTCAAATTTCCACACTGATCTCTGCATGTCTGCCAGACATCTAATCTTGGATGGCAGCTCATCAGCTGAAGCTCAATCGGAGTAAAACCGTACTGCAGGTGATTCATCTCCAGGTCAAGACCTTGTGATATTCCTGGACAACAATCAGATCACTCCTTCAGCCACTGCCCGCAATCTTGGGGTAACTGTAACTGTGGACAACCATATATAATTTACCCCACACATCGCTAACCTTACTCGCTCTTGTCAATTTCTTCTTTACAACATCAGAAGAATTCACCCATTTCTTTCATCACAGGCTACTCAGGTGCTTGTTCAGTCCCTTGTTATTTCAAGACTGGATTCCTCCCTCCTGGCAGGTCTGTCTCTGTCCACCATTCATCCTCTGCAGCTGATCAACCTTCCCAAGTTCTCCCACACCACCCCACTTCTCCAACCGCTGCACTAGCTTCCTGTAGCTGCTGCATCAAATTCAAAACCCTGATGCTCGCCTACAAAGCTAAACCACTTACATGTCAGCTCTAATCACCATGCACCGGACCTCGTTCCCTCCGATCCTCCAGCACTGCTCGCCTCGTTCCACCATTTCTCAGGGAACGAGGAAGACATTCATTCACGTAGCTTCCTGTTTTCGTATTGTTGCTGCGAAAGTTCTTCGTTTGTTTGTATAAGTGTTTGAATTATACTGCTTTTTCCGTTTATACAAAATAATATAAAGCACTTTTTCTGAGAACACGTCTCTTCGTCTAAGAACAACAAGCGGAATCTACCTCCAAACAATCAAAATTCAGGTACGTTATCATGTCTAGTATTTAGCTTGTTCAGTGTGTAGAGTGCAGGATGTTTAGACATTCTTCCTCCATCATTAACTACTGTAACTTTATTTGTGATAGGTGTGTGTTAGTGAACACTCTGATGGAGAAGATATTAGGGAGCGCGAGAGCAGTGTTATTCCTGTAGCGGAGTGCCCCAGGCGGAGATAACCAGCCACCGACTCCAGCATTAGAGCCCTCACAGCGTGGCGAGTGGGTGACGACTCTGCGGCATACTCGTTCAGTCAAAGCTAACGCTAAGGCTAGCCCACCGGAGCACACCTCCTCTGTGCTTCACGTGTCCAACAGGTTCGCTCTCCTCAGTGATGCACCCTCTGAGAAAACTGAAAGAGCTCTGGTCATAGGAGACTCTATATTGAGGCACGTGAAATTAGCTCGGCCTTTAGGGGGCGCCAGCGGCAGTGGTTAGGTCTAAACCAACCACTGATAGTCGGTACTCAGGGTTCACTATATTGATACTGTATATGTTCGCCGAGCTAAACAAAATTTTTGAAAGACTCAGAAAGTCTGTATTACCAATTTAATTAATAGAGACCAAAAATTCAAAACACACTGAATACACAGCCAGCATCTCTGATCTGAAGCTAGGACTGTTAAATATTAGATCTCTTGCATTTAAAGCGGTTATTGTTAATGGAACTATCACAGATCGCAGGACTTTAATATATTATGTTTAACAGAAACCTGGATTAAACAGGACGAGTATGTAGCTCTAAATGAAGTCCTCCTGGATACAGCTACATACACCAGCCTCGGCTAACTGGTAGAGGAGGAGGAGTCGCAGTTATTTATAACGATAATCTGACTATCGTACAAAAACACAGATTTAAATTTAATGCATTTGAAGCTCTCTATAGTAACATAAAAAGTGTAGCTACAAATATGAAGTCAGCTCAGTCGATCCGCTAATCATCATTTACAGACCCCCAGGGCCGTACTCGGAGTTTCTCTGTGGATTTGCAGATTTTCTCTCAAACCTGCTCGTTTCTGTAGACAAAGTGTTAATTGCTGGAGACTTTAATATTCATTTTGAGAAACCAGAAGACCCTCTGAGAACAGCATTCTTGTCCATACTGGACTTGGTAGGAGTAAATCAGTGTGTAGTAGGACCCACTCATAAAGCAGGTCACAATTATCCTTCGGATTAAGTATAAAAAAATATAACCACAATTCCACAGTTATCGCAGATCACTATCTTGTCTCGATTAAAGCGTGTCATAGTAATAATGTACACACAGCACAGCACTACCGTGTTAAATGTACATTCACATCAAATACCACACAGAGCTTCATCAATAATCTCCCAGAGTTATCAACTTTGATTGGATGCCATCTGACTTCAAAGAACTGGATCAGGCGACTGAACATTTAGAGTTGGATAATGTTGATCCAGTTAAAAGGAAATTGATTAGAGATAAGAAACTCGCTCCCTGGTATAACGATCACACACGCAATTTAAAACAAACCACTCGAAAATTAGACCGCAAATGGTGTCAAACTAAATTATTTAGTATTTCAAATAGCTTGGAAGGAGAAGCATCCTGAACTAAAAAAGCTCTCAATGCTGCTAGATTGTTGTATCTCTCCACTCTCATAGAAAATAATAATCCTAAAAATAATCCAAGATTTTTATTTAATACTGTAGCTAAATTAACTAGAAACAAGACCACTGCAGAAATCTCCACAACAACAACATGCAGTAGTGAGGATTTCATGGACTTTTTCAATAACAAAATTGTAAATATTAGGCAAAAATTCAGGCTTTGAAACCAGACAATACAAGTTATACAGTTGATAAACTAACCACATCACATCAGAACTTAGAACACTTTACTCCCCTTGAAGAGAATGAAATAATTTCACTCATCTCTTCTTCAAAATCGTTAACCTGTATATTAGATCCTATACCGACACATTTTCTCAAACAGATAGTACCTGCAATAACGGAACCCCTGTTGAAAGTAATTAACTGTTCACTCAGTAGTGGGTATGTCCCCAAATCCTTTAAATTAGCCGTTATTAAACCGCTAATCAAGAAACCTGACCTTGACCCCTGTCAGCTGTCAAATTATAGGCTGATATCAAACCTTCCCTTTATCTCTAAGATTCTGAAAAAGGTAGTACCGCAGCAGCTATGTCCATATCTACATAGAAATAACATACATGAACTGTATCAGTCAGGATTTAGGCCTCATCACAGCACAGAGACAGCACTCGTTAAAGTAGTAAACGACCTCCTATTGAACATCCGGTATGACAAACGCGGACATGTCTCTGACAGATGAGCTGAACACCTTCTATGCTCGCTTCGAGGCTGCACCTAAAGACGCTAGCGATGCTAATGCTAGCGGCGCTAACAGCTGCAGACAGAAAGCCAGTGCCAGCACCAGAAATGTGTTCATCATCTCCAAGCATGACGTGAGGAGAGCCTTCAGGAGAGTGAACACCAGGAAAGCAGCAGGACCAAACGGCATCTCAGGTTGAGTCCTCAGAGCCTGCGCAGACCAGCTAGCACCTGTGTTCACAGAGAGATTCAACCTCTCCTTGTCTCAGTCAGTGATCCCCACATGCTTCAAAGAGTCCATCATTGCTCCTGTTCCAAAGAAACCTCATCCTGCTTCCCTCAATGATTATCGCCCTGTAGCCCTCACCTCAGTAGTGATTCAATTCAATTCAATTTTAATTGTATAGCGCTTTTAACAACTGTCATCATCGCGTAGCAGCTTTACACAATCAAAAGAATTATTTAAGTTTGAATGAAATGTGAATGTGTTTGAATCAAAAATGGTCAGATAGTCAGATAGTCCCTGATGAGCGAGCCGAGGGCGACAGTGGCAAGGAAAAACTCCCTGAGATGGCAGTAGGAAGAAACCTTGAGAGGAATCGGACACAACAGGGAACCCATCCTCATCTGGGTGATAACGGAGAACAGGGATTGATCTGCATTTATACTGTGTGTTGGGTGGCTGGCAGTTTAGTATAATAGTTGTTAATTGATGTTATGATGGAGTCCAGGTAGTTATTGGAGGCTCAGGTAGACTTGTAGGAAATTCCAATCCTGGACTATCGAGCGACTGTAGCCAAGTCCGCAGAGAAACAGCTGTCAACATCAGTCGAGACCAGAACCGTCTTTATAGTTCTGCAGAACCAGAGACCAGAACTGTCTTCATCGGACGCATCCCAAAGAGGCACACGGGACATCCTTGTGACGAGATCTCCAACCAGAAGCTGGGCACCAGGACGAGTCAGGCAGGTCCAGAGGGCCTAGTGATGCTGCTTTGAGCAGCTTGTCAAAGACTTCATTTCTTCACTACCAGACACACTCGACCCACTACAGTTCGCTTACCGTCTGAACCTCTCTACGGATGGTGCCATCTCTCATCTCCTCCACACATCACTCAGCCACCTGGACACTAGAAGGGGGAATTATGGTACAGCTCAGCATTTAATACCATAATTCCCTCCGCAATCACCACCAAGCTGGAGCACCTGTGGCCACTACCAGCTCCACCACCATCATTAAGTTTGATGATGACACCGTTGTGGTGGCCTGATCACTGATAAGAATGAGACGGCCTTCCTGAAGGAGATTGGGAATCTGGAGAACTGGTGCCAGAGGAACAACCTCCTTCTTAACATCAGTAAGACAAAGGAGTTGATAGTGGACTTCAGCACTAAGCAGAAAAGGAACTACAGGACCCCCGTCATCAATGAGAGCCCAGTGGCGAGAGTGAACAGCTAAAATACCACAGTGTTCACATCATGCAGGAACTGTCATGGTCCTGTCACATCAACACGTGGTGAAAAAGGCCAGACAGCGTCTCTACCATCTCAGACACTTGAGCAGTGGCGGCTGGTGCAAATATTTTTTTGGCGGGCGCAAACAAAAATTAAAATTAAACTTTTAATATTTGCCTGTAAATAGGCATTTATCAGGTGATTGCGCATCATTACTACTAGTATAAAATAAAGGCCTGACTCACATCACATGGCCTCTCCTGGCTCAGATCCTTTTCATCATTTATCAGTTCATAGATCTAAATAGTGACTATTCTGCATGTTCTCAAGTGGAGTTTGGTGTTCCATAGGGTTTTAGGCCCACTGCTTTTTTCTCTTTACATGCTTCCTCTGGGCAACATAATTCTTAAGCATGGTATTAGTTTTCATTGTTATGCTGATGACACACAATTATACATCTGAGCAAAACGAGATGAGAAAAAGCAGCTTACTAAAGTTGAGCAGTGTGTGCAGGACATAAGAGACTGGATGTTAATTAACTTCCTTCTGCTTAATCCTGATAAGACAGAAGTTCTAGTCATAGAACCACAAGCAGCTAGAAGCAAGATTTTTAATTACACTGTAACTTTAGATGCTTTTCTGTTCTATCTAGTGCAGGGGTCGGGAACCTGTGGCTCGCGAGCCAGATGTGGCTCTTTTGGTGGCTGCATCTGGCTCGCAGACAAATCTTAAGTAAAAAATAAATAAATAAAATAATAATAATAATAACATATAACATATAAAACATACACGTAGCCGGGTATTTTTAAAAAGGAAGATTTTTTCTTCTTCGTTTTTAAAAATATCTCTGTCCACATGAAAACACAAAACACAGTGTTAAGCACTATGAGGAGCCTCCTTAATCGACAGGGGGCCAATCAGAAGCCCAGACAAAACATCATTACCTGCTGCGCTCTGTAGAAGTCCGACCGGGTCTCGACCCAAACCGCCGTCGCTGCCTGCGGGGTCTGTGTGTGTCGTCAGAGTTTTGTACAGTGTGTAGCAGCAGTGAGATTATAGTACATTCAGGCTCCTCTGTTTATTAACGTAATGTGAGAGTAACTGCGTGTGTGTGTGTGTGTGTGTGTGTGTGTGTGTGTACATGCATGTAAAGAGTCCAGTACAACGTTAACACAGTCACTAGTTTACTGAACGTACTTCCGCTATTATACAAGAAATCCTCATGAACAAAGCTGACATCAAATCAAGGAGACCAGCACACAGACAATGACATCATCGGCACACGGTGACATCACAACCACACAACACCACTGAAAACGGAGTTTTGGAAAATCTTCACTTTGGCCGGAGTTTTCCAAAAGCTCCATTTTCAACGACCAAAACTGCGTTTGCGTGTGAACAAAAGGCGAAAACCGCAGAGAAAAGTCTCAGTTTTTAAGTAGCAGCTACGTGTGGACGCGGCCGCCTGCATCGAAATATCCTGCGGGGGGCAGCAGGAAGGAAGCCGGTCATCAGCTACTGTGCAGAGTGAAAGACAGTCAGCAGGACCTCCGTGTTTGGACCCAACAAGGTGACTGGAATTCGGACAGCTTTACTGGTGCTTTAGCAATTGTGAGAAACGGGAAGCCGGTCACAGATGGGGAATTTGCCAAAACATTCATGCTTGAGGTTGGCAATGAACTCCATATGAACTTAAACACGTCTCCTGTTATACTGAACTTCCAGCCTCCTAACACACAGTATGTATGAGTGCAGATCAATCCCTGCTCTCCGGTATCACCTTTGGGTGGGTTCTCGGCTGAGTCTGGTTCCTCTCAAGGTTTCTTCCTATTACCAGCTCAGGGAGTTTTTCCTTGCCACTGTCGCCGTCACCCTTGGCTCGTTCATCAAGGACTATCTGACTATATACATTCACATTTCATACAAACTCTTTTTATTGTGTAAAGCTGTTTTGCGACAATGACAATTGTTAAAAGCGCTATACAAACAAAAATTAATTAAATTGAATTGAATTCAGACTGTTTTCTGTTCTGGCCCCGAGGTGGTGGAATGAACTTCCACTAGATGTCTCTGACAATCTTTAAAGGACGACTAAAGACCTGTTTGTTTTTTCAATACTGCAGTGTAAGTATCTATCCAATGAGGGAAACTTCAAAGCACTTTGTGTGTGTGTGTGTGTGTGGCTTTGTCCTGATGCATGTATCCTCTTCATGTTGTTTCTGTCATTTATGACTCTAATAATTTACAGACACACAGGGACGAAGTTCACACACACACACACACACATTTAGGCATTTGGCAGCTCCTTATCCATTGCGACATTTTATCTCATTATAGATCGGAGCAGTTGAGGTTAAGCTTAAGGGCCCAACAGGGACAACTTGGTGGGATTTAAACCTGGGACCTTCCAAACCGTAGTCCAACGCCTTAACCACTGAACTACCCCTAACCCCTGACACACACACACACACACGCACACACACACACACACACACACACACACACACACACACACACACACACACACACACACACACACACACACACACACGTGTAAAGCTGACAGTGACAGAAAATAAATGTAAAGAATATATAAATGGTGGCTTATGACGCTGTGTACGATGCAGCAGGTTTATTAACAGCCATGTTCAACACACACCCTGCCCACACACACACACACACACACACACTAACACACACACACTGAACTCTGGTGTCAGTTATTTAAACACACACTAAAATTTATACAGAAATGAAGCTCATCATGAAATGTGCATGTGATGTTCATTAATACACACACACACACACACACACACACACACACACACACACACTACCACACGGGGTTGTGTTACACATTTAATACACATATTACACAAATCCAATAGCACACATTTTTTAAGCGTGTGTGTGTGTGTGTGTGTGTGTGTGTGTGTGTGTGTGTGTATGCAGGAGGGAGGGGGCGGGGCAGTGGCCTACAGAACTGACAGGCAGTCCGAGTGAAAACACTGGCTGTCAATTCATAGGTCATCACCCCGCCATCCAATCAGCTTCTTCCACTGAATGATATGCAGATATACGCACAGATATGCGTGAGTATAAAACCTGCATTGCTCTGACTGGTCAGCAGCACAGAAATAAGACACACACACACACACACACACACACTGCAGTTAGCGAACACTAGCAATATACTGTATCAAACACTGCGTGACTATACAGATTCATTAAACTGGTGATAAGCTGAAGATGACAATAAAAAGTCAGGGGTCAGGGGTCAGGGGTGACTCTCTGCAAGTAACAGCAGCTCCACTGGAGCTCACACACACACATTCCACATGGAGTTGCTGTTACAGGCAGCTAGCACCGAGTGTGTGAGGAGAAGGAGAGAGACTGGCACCATCTTTGGATCAGTGTGGGGAACTGCAGCATGCACCTGTAACACACCACACACACACACACACACACACACACACACACACACACACACACACACACAATCACATCACAGAGAAAGAGAGACACGACAGGTTAATATGACATTGAGAGAGAGAGCATTCTGTGTGTGTGTGTGTGTGTGTGTGTGTGTGTGTGTGTGTGTGTGTGTGTGTGTGTGTGTAACTTTGACCTCCTTATCCCTTTTATGACAGGGTTTATGATGCTACAGTGAGCAAAGGGCCCTGAATGTCTGATAACACACACACACACACACACACACACAGCGTCTCTATACCTGAGCATGATACACACTAACCATGAATCATTCCTTAAATTCTGTGTGTGTGTGT
>JAAGKR010013289.1:0-14311 GCA_011419295.1 Clarias macrocephalus
GTTCATGTGCTGTTTGGAAAAAGCAGGGGACAACATCTGGAATCTAGTCAAAAAATCTACAATTTCTTAATATATAATTACAACCCAAATATAAGACTATTTAGAGACAAATTTTGTAAATGTTTTAAGTTTAAATTTCTTGTTCTATTAGAAAAAATTTTTGCTCATTTTAAGCTTTTATTTCTTAAAGCAGGTTTTAATAGTATGCTTACAAACTAAATATAATATATCTAGAAATAGGCATAAAAAATATTTGGTGTGTTTTAAACATAAATAAAAAAATAGATTATTTCACTAGATTGAATATATTTTCACCTAAATATGATTAAGCTGAACAAAGCTTCAATTCATGAATACCTTTGAGCTATGTTTAGGCTCAGAGGTACGCACATGGGTGGAGTTTGTCCTCAATAGACAAGTTACTCATAAATATATAAATCAATTAAATTTAATCTTAATTTAATGCAATCAAGTAGTGCTAGGTCAGCTTATCCTTCAAGCCATGCCACATTTTCCACATTTTGTGCATCAAATTATCAAATGTATGGGGGTTATTTGATTAATTCTGTGTTTTAACATACTGATACTAGAAATCGTAGCCCACACTAATTCATGACCATGACTTGGTAGCCTTGGTTCAGTCATCTTCAATGAACTTCCAGAATTGCCGGACTCCCTGAAAAAGCTGTCTCGACCATGCTATAACGAAACGAAACCTGTATTGATGACCTTCTGGAGCAGAGATGGTCTAAACAGTTCCAGATAGAGATTTCTACTTCACGGCCCAGAGGACGATGAACCCAGCAGATGAGAAAAGATGGACTTGGCGTCCAATTTCTCATTCCACAGCCAGCCTTGGTCCGATAATGAGGTGGATCTCAATTATGCCTCTGCGCCGCTGTGAAATGGACCGGGGGGCTTCTGCTACTACGCCTCTCGAGGCCCTTCAAGCCCTCTTGTCCAAATTGAACTGATGGAGCAGAAAAGCCACTTTGATTTTTTTCGGTCTCACCTCCGAAGCGGAGCCTAGGCGCGACAAAAAACAGCGGGGCCCACCACCGATTCCGGCCAAGGTTGGGCCACGCCGTCAGCGCTTCGCATCATAGAGGCATAATTAGATTTGCGCTGACAGTCTGTTGACACGGGATATATTAATTGGGGTGCCTCGGATTGACATGCATTTAGATAGCCACATCATAAATGCATGAAACTCGGCACGGTGCACACTAATTGCGTTGAGTTCCGTAATTATGGCCCGCGTGATTAATGGCGCCTCCTGTCACCAGCATATGGCAAAGTTGACCTCACGGTTATTGAGTTAGCAGGCCAATCAGAGAGGGAGGGAGAGAGGGAGGGGGGAGCGAGAGAGAAACGGGGGTGACTGGGGGATGTCAGCTGCTTCGCTCGGATTGGATTAAAGTGCACTGTCGAGAAGTTAATTTTTTTCCACTTACCTTATAGGAATGTGATGGACAGTAAGACAGCTGTTTGTTAGCTGTTTGTTTGTTATGTCCTGTTTTTGGCTTGTACTATAGTACTCCAGCGGAATTATACACGTGATCAGAATCTAGATGCTGATAGCGATTACATACTTGTTTTATCGAAATTAGAAATTTTTACAAGACAATAACATAGATTTGTTCTAAATATGTTAGTTTAGCACTTGTACCATTTCCTCTATTTATTCTTTTTTGCTTTCTTGCCAGCCACAGCACTCAAAATAATGATTTTGGTCTTGTGTAGCTTTTACATATTGATCTTATGTCAATTTGTTCTAAAATAAATATACTTAATTCTATTTCATTTCGTTTTTTTTTTTTTTTTTTTTCAACTTACTTGTTTGACTTGAGTGGGAATTCTATTGTTAATTGAAATATATTGGTATATAGATACATTAATCTCTCTCTCTCTCTCTCTCTCTCTCTCTCTCTCTCTCTTTCTTTTGTTTTCAGTGCCAAAAAAGCCCCAAAAAAATTTTTTTCTGTCAATTCTGCAGATCTGGTGCCAAATACCCTGGGCCTGCACACTCTCCATCCATCAGCAAGTCCACTGGCCTCCGAGCATCAGGCTCCATCTCCCACCCAGCTGCACTACCACAGTAAAGTCCAGCACCGCCGCTTCTCCATGGAGGTACAAGGAACCTCAAATTTCTTTTTTTTTCTTTTTTTTTTTTGCTGAAATACCTCACTAACCTCTATAACTCAGTTGAGAGGAACTGTGAAGGCTCTACCTGGAACCTCGATTCCTCAATGATTTTTGATATGGTTAATAGCTATTTTAAAGAAGGTTACTTTTATCTATACTACTGCTGACAATTTTTTTTTGACAGTGTAGTGTAGTTTTTATTATTCTGTGATGGGAAAACTGTTAGGATCCCAGAGTATTCCAGTTACATCAGAGTGTGTATAGAAATAATAGAGTGAAATCACAGTGGGTGTATGTACTGTACTGAGCTCTGACTCAGATATTGTATTCGGGTATTCAATGTTTATTTGACAATTTTTTTCATTCTGTAACAGGTCATCTCAAACCTTTTTCAGGATACCAGGATTTCAGGGTTGGTTCTGTGTGTTCTAAGCAAATGGGAACTAGTGTTTAAGTGGACATAAAAAGTTTAAGAGTATAAATATAGTTTAATGGTTTAATAGTATAAAGTACTAGTATAAATGTAATGTTTAACATGGTAATATAGGTTAAAGGGAATACTGGTGATGCATGAAGACATCAACTCATGGAACCCAGCACAGAAACAAGCGATTTCACGACTATGGATAGTAAACGTATGCGAGTTATTGCTTGAAATCCTGTAGACGTGACAGTGGACCCGAAGGACCGAGTGTCGTAAATGTCAGCGTCTTTCTCAGGGTGACTTTCATCTCGTAGAAAACAAACCGAACCCAAACAAACTCACAGAAAATGGACCCCTGAGGGGGAAATAAGAGATTAATCAAAGTCTCGCAGAACAGCAGTAGCCGCCATCATCATCGCCACCACCGACTCGTTTCCCTTTCTTTCGCGCTCTCTCTCTCTCTCTCTCTCTCTCTCAACCCCACCATTACTCGCCTGTCCCCCAAGCCCTGATTATGTGTGAAGGACAAATACCAGCCTCCTATTCCAGCCCTCTCCTCCGTGTCACTCCTGCCAGAGACCCGGCTAAAAGATGGAGGCCTTGGCTAAACACAGCCGACGGGTTATTTTTAAGTCGGGCTTCATATCGCAGTGCGTCCAGAGTTCTCCCAAGCCCCGCTGTCAGACCTCATGTTCAGCAGCAATGCATCTCGAGGAGGAAAATTGCACTGAATGCCCTCTCCATTTTCAAATCCATTGGGTTCCTTTCTGGCCTCTCGAAGCTTTTATCGGCCACGTGCACCTTTATTTCAGTCTCAGCAGCCAGGCTCAAGGGAAAGTATGAGCAGAAAAAAGCCTTTTCGCTTTAAATTGCTAGATAGGTTTATTGCACAACTGTATAAAACCCTCCTTAAGAAGCAGTGGGACAGATATTCCTCAGAATTCAAGCCTCGGCTCAGGATTGAAGTAAAGGTTAGTCTACATTTACAAAGCTTCCAGCACTTTCTTAAAATCATGACAGCTGCTTTTTTTTCAGTTTGACATTAAACCCTGAAGGACGGAGTATACGTACACGAGACAGGTTTCACCACAAGTATGCCGCGATCCTTGTTTTCCCGCAGACTTCTGTTCTTTGATTTCCTTTTCACAGTTATGAGATGACAAAATGTGTCAGGCTCTCAGAGAGTCTTACAGAACAAAAATGTATTGTTAGGATGCGGTGAGATCTATTTCTTGATTATTTTTTTGGGGGGGGGGGGGGGGGATGGTTCCCGATCATGCGCATGGATGGATGTTTTTATTATTTACTGGTAATCCACGTAAGGAAAAAAATGAGTTTCGTTTGTGTGTGTGTGTGTGTGTGTGTGTGTGTGTGTGTGTGAGCAGGATGTCAGTAAGAGGATGTTTCTGCCCATGGACATTCGTTTGCCACCAGAGGTTCTAAAGAAGTTGCAGATGGAAAGCCCAGACTCATGCAAACCACTTAGCCGCATGTCCAGACGAGCCTCACTGGTCAGACACACGAACACACACAAACACTGACACACAAACACACATATTTGATATTGATATCCTCTGGAATGTCCATTTTATCTTTAAATGCAGATGAGAGTATGGCACATTTTTCTCACCAAACCGATTTAAACAAAACTTACATAATCAATATGCCGAGTACTGTGCAAAAGTCTTGTGGCACCAGTTTTTTTTTTTTTTAGGACGTACTTTGTTATACATGTTAGTTTTATGACTTCATTATTACCTATTTTACCTAGTTTAATACCATAAAACTTCTGATTTCCAAACATTGGTATTTTGGGGTGGGGGGGTTGGGGTATGCCCAAAAAAGAAATCAGCGTATTAGGTAAAAGAGCACTTTTCAGACAAATAAACAAAAATAACTCTTCTGGGGTTTGCTGCATAAAAAAAGAAGCTCAAAAGGACTGTGGCTGGTTCTGCATGAAGTTCAGTAAGACTAAGCAGCTCATTTCCATATAACGGCACAGACTGTACCTGAGACAATGTTTTAAACAAAGGCTTGTCACATCAATTGTTGACTTTATTTCTTTAATTACTGTTTACTGCTTCTTATAGTTTTTTTTGTGTGTAGAAACTTTTTAAAGACATATTTGCTCTACGGAAGTTACTTTCATGAGCCTTTTGCAGGACATTTGCACGGTACTGTAGAAAAATATAAAATAAAACACTCATCTCGGCTTTGTGCCGTTAAGGGAAAACAATTAACTTTGGGGTGGTGTAATGAAGCAGAATTACTCTTACCACCCTTAAATTGATTTTAAATTGATTGAGACATTTCTGTAAACATGTCAAAAGTGTTTAGATTATACACCAGCACTGACACTAGAGACTCCTTATATAACACCCTTACAGGAAACGGCACCAAAAGAATTATTTATATAAAACACAAAAGTATTAGTCCCTGTGAGTGCTCTGTTGCTAGTTGAATTAATATAATCATGTATAGCTGCAACTACTGTTGGAGCTGCTGTTACAGGAAATGCTATAAATTGTGCAATTGACATACAATTTCCAAAACAAACTTGTCACTTTGCTAAAAAAACAATAATAATAAGGTGGATTAATTAGATAATTCCAGAAAACATACAAAGTTTAAAATTAATGGTTCATAACAGACGAGTCTTGATTTTAGTCACACTTTCAGTTTTTCTACCAAGTGTATGCTTTTGAAAATATTCCAGACAAAGAATTGTTCAACAAGGCCATAAAACACAATGAGCTGAGAAATTAAACACAATTTAATATCTTTCATCTTCAGTCTGACATCGGTTTTGGGAAGCTGGAGACGTACGTGAAACTGGGCAAATTAGGAGAGGTGAGTCACAGATGTCTCGTGTCTTTTCCATTGCAGCATGACTGCAAGCACATTCCGCAATCTTGATATAAAAACAGGATTGATGTAGACTCTGTGATTACTATAAACAGCAGCATTGTTGTTGTGTCCTGATTCTAGCTGGAACTCATACGAGTACTGAGAAAGCTCAGTGATCTGATACTTCTCAAAGCTGTGCTACATAGAATATGAACATTTTCCATTAACTGTAAAAAAAAAAAAAAAAAAATACATACACACTATTGGGGAAAAACATACACAATGTATCCAGCATACAGCCCTGAGGGATACCCAGAAAAAGAAAAAAGACTCTGTGGAAAAATCAGAGAGGCACTAACAAGCAAGCAGAAGAGTGCCAAAGTGAATACTAAATCTGAGCAAGGACTTTAATGTATTATAGATTTATTATTTAATGAAAGTTTTTTTTTTTTTTTTGCTTTTGGCAGAGTAGGAGTATAGTGAGAGCTAAACAAATGAAAAATTTAAAGAATGAAACACCTGGGGGCATGCTGATATGGGAATATAATACATAACAAGTTGCCATTCCTAACCTGAAGCTGATTATTTCCCTATAATGCTGTGTCCTGGAGTGTTTTATTCCTTTTATACAGCAGCAGTTTGCCAGTGATTGCAATGTTTAAGCCATTACTTAAATTTGCAATTGTTATCCATTTATCAAATTATTGATAGTCCTTCCTCACTAGAGTCTTTTTTTAACTTTATAACTAATTAGGCAACAACGACAACAACAACAGCAAAAAAAAAAACAAAAAAAAACAATGGAGCCTGTCAGGTTACTGTGAAATCGGAAAGTCCTGAGGGACGTTCAAGTCAAAACAGGACTTGTGACGAAGCTGGTGAATGAAGGCATAAAAGTGAATTGACATTTACAGAAGACTTCAAGCACAGTATGGTGATGAGATTCTTAGCCGCAGTAAAACATCCGAATCTTGCAAGTGTTTTAAAGAATGCTGTACATCCGTGAATGACGATTTCAGCCGAGGGGGATCGAAGCCCACTGCAGTTGTTCCCGTGAACATTCAGTGAGTAGAACGCCTGATCCTTGAAAATCGACCAATAATTTGTTGCCAACTTGCTGAAGAGACACTTCTATACACTTCTCAGAACTGTACACACAATCATTCAACAACACCACTTGCATATTATAGAAACTCGACTGGGAGTTAATCCAACATCCTCCATACAACATCCTGACCTCATTCCAAGCCATTGTTTGGACCATTAAAGGAATTCATGGGAATTCCAGAGGCCAGAATTTCAGATGTGAAGCAGGCAGTCTGATCTTGGCTCCGGTGTACTGAGAAAACTTTCTATCTTGATGGGATCCCAGCACTATTGAAATATTAGGATGAGTGCATTAGTGTAGGAGGGGATTATATAGAGGAATAAAGGGAGTTTTTACTCTCAGAGCTGTTACTCTGTGTTCAGTTATTCTGTGTAACCCAAAGTCCCACTTTAACTTGAACACCCCTCATGTATGTATGTATGTATGTATGATAGAAACTTATACATGTAATGATGTATGTATGTATGTATGTATGTATGTATGTATGTATGTATGTTATTCATCATCTCTGTAAATTTAGCTTTATTAAATAATGTATGTAAAATACAAAAAAAAAAAAAAAACATGGAATCATTTGGGTTTATTTTCCATAAAAGACTGATAATTTTTTTTTCTAGAACTAGCTACAGAATATGTATACATTCTCACAGGTTAGGTAGTTGAATGCAATAAGTATAACTTTTTAAACTCAAATTTTCTTCACTGTTTTAAAACCTGGAACCATGTCATCTTTGTTTCTACACCAGGGCACTTATGCTACAGTATTCAAGGGGCGCAGCAAGCTGACAGAAAACCTGGTGGCCCTGAAAGAGATCCGGCTCGAGCATGAAGAAGGCGCCCCTTGCACTGCCATCAGGGAAGGTAGTGTCCGTCTCTAGAACAACTTCACAATAACTGGCCATTTTTAAGCTCCCTGGTTGTTAAAACTCCAGATTTGTGGTCGGGAGTGCAAATCCTAGACTAGTGAGCTGCAGGCTTCCTCTCCCCCGGGCTTAAATCTCTCTCCTAAATGAGAGAACGTGGACGTGACAAGAATGGGTAAAGAGGGAGTGTCACCATGAAGCAAGGCTGCCACCCAGTGGGCTTGCTGGGTTTGGTATAGAAAAGGAAGCAGTAGTATGAAACACTGGAAAGATGCGATGCAGAACTGGCATGAATACATCCTTGAGAACTACTTAGGAACAAAACATACTGACAAATAATGTCAGTATGAAAAGGTGTAAAATATGGGATACTGGAACATAGATGAGATCCAGCAGCAGGATAGGAAAAATTCACACAGAGTAAAAGTCAGTCAAACATATTATTACAACAATGTCAGCTGGCTTTTCCACCCTTTACAAATTTCTTGGTCGGCTGATTACATGAGTACTCTCTAATTAACATTTACCAGTTGGGTGTCATTGAAATGGGTCGGTTGAATTTTTGAATGGAAGATATTCCATGAAGCAAATAAATAAATAAAGCTGCAGATGTGTCATATCCATGTAAATAACTCCAAATGAAAGAGGTACTTGATCCTGCTCTGGCGGAATCCGGCGCATATTAAGTACTGATGGTAATAGAGGCTAGTATCATTCTCGTGAGCGCTAGATTAGTCTGCATGCTAAATGACTTTGGGAACTTAACGAGGCTGTGTTAAAAAAAGATTTAAATGCAGTCTGTGTTAAATTGTAAAATTTCCATTAACTGCAGAATTATTATGTGATGAAAAAACCCTCCCAGGTAGCTGCCTAAAGCTGTACAGCAGGAGAAATCTTGTTATCCGTCTACCGCTCAAGCTGTACACCTCGATCTCTTGACACGGCAGTAAGAATCACATCATAAATGTGCTTCACGCTGTAACAATCCCTCACGTGGCAGGTGCTTGCATCACACAACTATCAAAACCTAAATGCCAACGATGCCACCAGTCACTTTAGTGTGAATGTGAGGCTAGTGACAAGCAGGCAGCGCTCAGTTTGCACAGTTTTACGCATCAAAACTTAAAATGGAAAGAGATGGCAAAGAACAGGGGCACTGGAAAGGGTGTCTCCAATGTTATGACACATCTGTCCGTTACCTATGCATTTTTAAATCTGTGAAACAAGCTGGTTTCTCATTAATACTGTTACTATGGTTACAATGAGGATAGAAAAGTCACAGATAGATGTTCATTTACAGTGTTAACTTTTAACGAGCTCACGCAGCCTGATGTCCAATGACATTTTTCATTGTCAGAAAGCTGACCTGAAAAAATTAGCAAGTAATCATGCATCATTTCTCCTTATACACCACCATACTGTGTTGGCAAACTGTGCATTTTGTTACAGCTTTTTCCAATGTTAACGCTTATTAAGCAGGGATATAGAAATATATAGATCATTAAATTGGTAAATTGTTGCCAAAATTGTTAACAAAATTTTGATTTTAGCCACATAGCAACATTTAACTGTAGCAACATTTTTAAATGCAGCGAAATGAAATGAAATTGTGGAACAAATCATATCCAAACCATAGCACAATATTTTGCAAATAATAATTTCCAAAAATATTATCAAAATTGTTTTAAAATGATTGCAAAATGCTGTCAAAATGGTGGGAAAATCTTATAAACCCTTAAGCAAATTTGTTTTGAAGCTGTCGCAAAAACGTAACAAAATAAGTTAATGTGAATTGTTAGCGACTTCTCATTAACCCTTAGTAAAGATAAATCAAAATTTTGAAAAGTTTATTAAAACTGTAGCAATTTTTTTATGTAGTAAAATCAAATAATTTTTTTTAATGATTTAGCAAAATTATATCAAAATGGTTAAAAATGTTATTAAAATGATTGCAAAACATTATTGACATTGTTGCTTAAAAGCCTTGTTAAATCTTCTAAGGATCCATAAGGCATCATCATAAACCAGAGCAGGTAGGTTTGTACTATAGATAGCAAGCCTTGATAACCCCCCATAACCCTTCAGGAGCCCTTATTTATAAGACTGTTTAAGAATGTGATTATTTTCATAAATTTTTTGTTTGTGCTGCTGTAGTTTCGCTGCTGAAAAACCTGAAACATGCCAACATCGTGACTCTGCATGACATCATCCACACCGACCGCTGCCTCACTCTGGTCTTCGAATATCTGGTAAGATATCATACCTTCTGCTTGATGGATTCCTAATTCTACAAAATAGGTGTATTTTTTCCTAGGCTTGAGCTACATATGGGTGATGGGGATGGGGGAAGTGTGGAGGCATCATGAAATCTACCACTGCTGACCTCCATCAGTACAGTCCAGCTGTGGCCCACAGCCAGTTCTATTATAGATCTAACCAGTTCAGACGGGTGGTGTATGCAGAAGCTTGATATTTAAGAGATACCAGGACCTGTGCCGAAGAGGAAAGAATAAAACACTCTGCATCATGTTTTTATGGAAAATTAATCTTCAATAGAGTAGTGTGATTTGACCAGATGGAAATTTGATTAGTATGCTATAACAATATGTAGTGTTTTTATGTAGTGTGTTATTATACCACAACTTTTTGCCAACAATTAATCTGGAGACTCCTTCTTTAAATGTTAAATGCATTTCTCCTTAAAGAAACCATTGCCCTGTCAACTCTTATACATATTCTTTATCCACCAAGCAACTCTATTTCTCACCCACCAAGCATATCCTTGTGCCAGCTGCTACTACAGAAATGGCAGCATACAGTATTAGACCACGTATATGAGTAATCTTAGATGTTTGACTTGAATATGTGTTAGCTGTTTGTTTGTTTTTTTTTCCTAAATGTATTCTGGTTTTGCAGGACAGCGATCTGAAGCAGTACCTAGACAACTGTGGAAACCTCATGAGCATGCACAACGTGAAGGTGCCTCATTGATCTTTCCAATCTAAAAAAAAATCCAATTTCCAATTTTGTAATAAAGAAATAACGATCTCACATTCTCTCCTTGTAGATATTTATGTTCCAGCTTCTGCGTGGTTTATCTTATTGTCATAAGAGAAAGATTCTACACAGGGACCTCAAGCCGCAGAATCTGCTCATCAACGAGAAGGGAGAACTGAAGTTAGCTGACTTTGGTGAGACTCTTTCAGAACGTTACACCAGCGAGGCTTTCTTTCATCTGATCTCAAACTCCATAACACAGATCCCTTATTCTTTTCCCCTCAGCAACAGCACGACTTAGTAACTTCAAATGATATAAATCTCAACATGGCGCTACGCCAATTACCGGGTTACCAGGCAACGTTTCTTCCTCAGATGAATAATGTTTATTGTGTGTCTCTCTCTCTCTCTCTTTCTCTCTCTCTCTCTGTGGTTTTTTAGGTCTGGCAAGAGCGAAATCTGTGCCGACAAAAACCTACTCAAATGAGGTTGTAACTTTATGGTACCGTCCTCCAGATGTCCTGCTGGGTTCCACAGAGTACTCGACTCATATAGACATGTGGTATGGACTTGATGATCCAAACGCTCGCTTCTATGTGCTAACTACTTAAGCCGTGCTGCACAGTGACAGCTATTTCCTCTACAATTCCTTCGACGGTGATTAAGTGGAAAAAAATGCTTCTCCTTAGCTATATAAATAAAGAGATATTAAATGTAAGAGATAGCCAGCTAATTATCTGATGCTAATCCTGCTATATTTAAACTTTATTTCCTGTATTTAGACTTTATTTCCTAGCATGGCTGACATAGCCGCCTCTTGGTGTTTAGGCAGACAGTTTAGAAATGAATTATGGGTAATGTTCTTGGCTGCACTGTAGGAACATTGACAAAATTGACTATAAAGGTTTTTTTTTTTTTTTTTTTTACCATTCAGCAGTTATGCAGTTAGGGCATAACGTATATGTTTCCCAATATGGCTGACCCCATGAGATTTCAAATTTATACTAGTGCTAAATTTAATTATAGTCTAATTTAATCTGTACAAAA
Source organism: Clarias macrocephalus (assembly GCA_011419295.1). Classification (NCBI taxonomy): domain Eukaryota; kingdom Metazoa; phylum Chordata; class Actinopteri; order Siluriformes; family Clariidae; genus Clarias; species Clarias macrocephalus. The sequence continues at coordinate 11,432 of JAAGKR010013289.1, forward strand.
TCTTTATATATATGTATATATCATCACATCTGAAAAAATATATATATTATGAATAGTTTATCTAATTTTATTATCACTACAACATTATATTGGTTGAAGAAATGAAAGAAAAATAGAAAGGTAAACTGTTGTAGCCAGCTCTTGTCATTTATATCTCACATCTTCCTCATAACAGTATTTTCACTACAATACCAGAGTAATTTAAACCATAAAGTGTCGTTTCTTAGGAATGTATTAACACATCTGAGGGAAATGTTGATCCTCCTGAGAGGATTCTTTTTTTTTTTTTTTTTTTTTAATGAACAGTTTAATGCTTGTGGTACATCTTTCCTCATATTTTCTCATAACAGGATTTTCACTACAATTACAGTGTAAGGAATGCTTTCTTAGGAATTTATCAACACCTCCGAGGGAAAGGTTCGGTCAGTTTTCTCTCATTTCCACTACGATTTTATATTGTATAAATAAACATCTTTTCTGCTATTTGCTAGCTTAGGCGTTATCTCCTAGTTGTCATAGCAACAGCATTTTCAAGTAATTTATTAATTTTACTTTGGCTCTGTGTAAAGTGCTTGGCTTGTGATGTGATCAAATGGTCGCAAGTTACAGCCTCAGTCCGGGCGCCAGGAAACAACCTTGGGTAACTTATTTATACAATTACACAGTTGCCTCTATCACCAATCAGCATACTTTACTACCAGCTAAAAGCCTGGGAGGTAAACAGGCAAGTTGCTTGACACACTAGTCATGTATCCACAGGCTTGTGGCATAAACCTTGTCTGTCTGAGAGCTATAGAAGCGACTTTTCCTTTACCTACAACACTATTTGTCATGGTTCTTTAATTGTACATACTTTGGTACAACGGTACCATTACTATAGTACTGTATATGGTTCTACCATGTACTGTAGTATGGTACTATTGAACATGTTCCGGGATGCTTTCAAAAATGAAACATTAATTAAATACCAATTGTGTATGTTGAAATGCTTAATATTACATACAATAATATGGCACTGGCTGTATTATACCACACCAGCAGTATGTACTGAGATATCTAATATGGTTCAGTATGTACAAACATATAATGTTGGATACATGCTGAACTTTGGTACCCAGTGTAGTATCCAATGGTACTCACCAACATATTTGCTACACACCATAGTACCAGTACAGTGCCATAGTATTTACCCTGGTGCACTATATAGTCATATGGTGCCTACCACCGTAATGTCCTGAAGTATCACGTTAATACTATGGTATATTTTGCATGTATTATAGTCAATCATAGTAAACTCTTAAAAGTTCTTCCTCACATCACTGATTGCATAACAACTAACAAGACAAAAGGCTGTGTCCATCAATGGTAAAGTGTCCAGTAGAACAAGGAGAAATCCTTCATTAATGGTATGTACTGTAGTTGCTCTGTAAAATGATCACACCTCTGCAGTAAAATCCCCATGTAACACTAATCCAGTATGAACAGGACTCTCGATGAAGTGGATCAGGTGTATTAGAGTCAACAGAAGATTCCCCTATGAGCCTGAAACACTTATTTAGTGAGACTGAACAAACAAGCACACTCTCATGTTACAGTACCTATGGATTACAAAACACAACAATAAAAAACTTCCTTGTTTTGACCAACTTTCAGACCTTACATCTCAAATATCCATTTGTTTTTCTCACATTTCTCTCCCACACAATAAACTGACTTTTATGCCTCAGAGCACTCCAGTTTTGATTCGGTGTCAGAAATGTGTTTTTTTTTTTTTACTTGGGCTGTAGTGTTCAATAAAAACCCCTGTGTGGCAGTAATCCAGGGGATTAGCCCAGTAGCCTAATCAATCCATGCATGACGGCAGCCGCATGTCTCCTCTCGATATCTCCAGCTCACAGACATCCCATGGCCGCCATCCAAATGACAAGAAATCAAAACACGGGCCGCGGGAGCCGTCCTCTAATTCGCCCTAACCAAAAAAAAGAACAAGAAGAAGGGAAAAAACGAGCTGGAAAATCTGTTCAAATCCATTCTTTCATGCGAATTATCCCTGCTGTGCTTAAATGTCAAATATTTATTCATTTATCTTGAAATGAATGTTTTTTTTTTTTTGCCTGAAATATAATGTAATTAGGCAGAGTGTCTGCGTTATTTGTCTCTCGTTCAGGGGCGTAGGGTGTATTTTGTATGAATTGGCAACGGGACGCCCCATGTTCCCAGGCTCGACTGTCAAAGAGGAGCTGCACCTGGTTTTTCGCCTCATGGGTACGTTTAGGTTTTGACAACTACAATTTAAAAAAAAACAAAAAGTCATTTTCTTTTTTCAAAAACTCACACTGAGATGTGTCATATGTTTTACAAAAAGCTCCAAAGCTCTGAAGAGCACCAGCCTAGTTTCCCCATAGGATCTTATTTGTTTAGCAATTTGAGAAGTAACCTTGTGTTCTGATCGTTATTTCTAACTGAATTTTTTTTATTTTTTTTAACAAGGAACCCCGACTGAAGAGACCTGGCCTGGGATTTCAACTAACGAGGAGTTCAAGTCGTACCTGTTCCCTCTGTATAGGGCTCAGGCTCTGATAAACCACGTTCCCAGGTAACACAAGAGCGATCAGACAAAAGGTCAGAATGCACATAGTCTAGTCTCTGTATTTTGTCACTTATAGTAAACTCCAGAATTATTGGCACCTTTAAAAAAAATCTAAACAGTAAAATCAGATGTATCTTAACACAATGCCAAGAGGCAAAGACAGTGAGAAAGATTATTCACAAGTGGAAAGCATTCAAGACAGCTGCCAATCTTCCCATGAGTGGACGTCCCAGCATATTCACCCCAAGGTCAAACCATGCAATGATCAGGGACATACAAAAAACCCAAGA